>UELV01064139.1:958-43425 GCA_900490015.1 Megastigmus stigmatizans
AGCTGTGGATGCCCCCCCCCCCTCCCCCCAGTCGCTCTTTACACGAGTAAACTTCAACGCTTATTTCAAACTCATTGCGAGCTATTCTTTTGGACTACATAATTACTTCCGCTGAATTTCCATCGGGTGTCTCTTTTTGCACGGCAGCGCGAGCTTTTGAGAGCTCTTAAAGTTGCACCACTGTAAACATCAATAATTCACCTATTCTTATTGAATTTAATTACGAAAATATCCGTAATTGTTTAAACTGGTCTTATCGTACACAATTTATTCTACTTGACATACAATTTTGTTGCTACGGTTTGCAAGAATAACGTTAAAAGCTTTATTGCGTATATTATCGTCGAGCTATATTCATAATCACGACGGAACCAATCGGCGAAACCCGAAATTCTGACGGCGGCCGCAGACATTTTTCCACCTTTTCTTGTCAAAACCCCGCGAGTGCAAATATTCGCCGACTAGCGCGTTACAAGACGAGTGGCTCGTTCCATTTCCAATAGCAATCCGTTAAGTTTTCGGGTACACTCGCGCTCGCGCGCACACAGTGTATATGCACACATAGAGACAGAGACACATACAAGGCAGACACTCAGCGAGCCGAACTTCGCAGCCGCGAATTCATTAATAACTTGAAACACGTACGTGCACTCCGCGGGTCGACGGGAACGCGATGAATGAGTACAGCTGCCGTCGTCGTCGTCGTGTCTGCGAGGTCGTTGACGTTATTTCCGAATATCGTGTAGTCCTTCCGTCTCTCTCTCTCTCTTTCTCTCTCTTTCTATCTCTATCTCTCTCGCTCCGACCCCGTGCGGCTCTGACGTAACTTGCAGCCGCGCGCTGACGTCACGGGATGCAAGAGGAGGAGCTGCATCGCTACGCGCAACTGTATAGGAAGAATTGACAGGAACTGGTATACGATAATGAGGATTACGCAACGCGTTGACGTATTTGTTGAAAGGGGAAAGCGTAAAAATCATGAGCTTTCGAGTTGGGTATTGGTCGCTCGTGTATATACGTGACGCGCGCGACGATGGCCGTTTTTCACCTTTGATTTACGGGCCTGCGAACGGGATTTTTCGACGGCTTCAACGAGCCCTGTTGTACGTTTTAAACTGTTTTCGAAATTCGAGCATCAATTTTTCGTCGGTTTTTTGTTTTGCGCTGGTTTCGAATGATGATCGCGCTGGTTTTATTTGCGACATTGTATGCGTTTATGCGTGGACGAATATGATTGAACTTGTATACTTTGCACGATATCGACTGCGAATGTTGAATTTATAATATTTATAATTATATTTCAAAATTTATAATATTTTATAATCGAAGTACTCGGAATATTACTGGATGTGTTTGGTGTCATTCAATATTTGATGTACAAAATTGTTTTAAGATAAAACAAATTTCATAAAAAATACTATATTTAACCGTGGATATTTAAAAAGTGCATAAATAGACAGTAATGAAATATAATTTTAGTAAATTGTAGATAATGCGATTAATTATGTTTATAAAAACGAACGTATTATATACCATTTTATAATTAACGTGCGAATCAACAAATATCATTTTTATTTCACAAACGCCAAACCTGTTGAATAAAAATTCTGGAAAAATTCCGCTACGATTTATGGCCGATTCCAGAGCAGCGATATGTTTTCCATTTTTTTTTTAAATTTCCTCCGCTTCTGCTGCCAGTATGTAAACTTCCAACCCATCCAGCAGCTGGAAATCGTCCATTTTAAAATTAAAAAAGAAAAAAGAAAGGTTTTATAAAAAAAAAGCGGATCTTCCTCCATTTCTTCCGCGCGAACAAGTTTACCTTCGTCGTAAAAAAAACAAAACAAAGCTAGCACATCGCCGTAATCGTTTATCCATCATCAAAGAAAGAAGCCGCACCGCGAAAATTTAATACACCAAGGTTAGATTAGGAGATTTCAGGGCGAGGTATACCGGTGACTATCGCGATGGGATATCCTATTAATTGCTCGGGAATTCGATCTCGCGAGAATTCGGGGTGCGACTGCAGGGTATAGGGATAGGAACGCAATTCCCGGGCGTCTGACGAAACGCAGGGGCTCTCGCGGAATGTAAATACGAATTTACATAAAGCTATCAGCGGCGGCGGTGGCTAACTCGAATCAAATCGCCGAATTATGCGTGAAAAATTCGGGTCAGACCCAATTAATCGTACCAGTTCTACCCGAAATTGTCCCTTTTTTCTCTCCATCGACGCTCTTATACACACATACCCGCAGTGCTTTGTATTTTTACTTGTACTGTGTTTGGTATCGATGCTTTCTTTCCGATTCCCTATCTCTCGATTTCATTTTTTTTTTTGGACGTTGCGTTTGAATTTATTCGGGTAAATAAAAGCCGAACTTTAGGCAAATATTTTTTTCGACCACTGTTTGCTCTGTCCGCGCGTATTGTAGTTGATTTTTTGCACCCGATCGAGCTCAAAAGTGATAAACTAAATATGCCGAGGTCTGCCAGAGTGGAATTGGAAAGAAATTGAATTCTAATGGTTTATTGTAATTTTAAAATTATTACCCCATTCCCGCTTCCGCGAACGATGAGTAATAAGAATAGTGGTCGTGTATTGAAAATTGAAGAACTGCCGTTTTCTACATTAGTGAATATAAATTCGAGAGAGATAAATGAATCGGGAAAAATATTCACTACACATTTCACCGAATTTTGTATTACTTTGTATTCAAAGGGTTCCCAAAGCCCGTTGATTTTTGAATAAATAAATAAATAAATAAATATATAATTTTAGGAAGCTGATTTTATTTTATCAAGTTCCTGATTTTATTTCATCAATTGCAATTAAATTTACGTTTTGATTGCGTACGATTGTGATTAATAAGTTTTGCCGACTAAACCAATCTATCGGAAAGATTAGTACGACAATAAAAGTGAGAAAAAGAGTTTATACAAATAAATTTTGTTTTTAGCAGCAATATAAGTAAATCGTATAAAAAATATGCGCCAGTGTAGCGGACAAGTGAGATATATCCCCTTGATTGACAATCAAATTAATGTTTATTTCACATTTTACACTAAGCTTAAGCCGAGTCTTAAAAGCTTGTACCATCAGTATTTTTCAGAACGTATGTCAATCAAAATATTGCGAATTCGCTGCTTATACCGTGACGACCAACTTTTATTCCTCTCGCAAAACCTATCGGAAAAGCGATTTTGTTGCATTACCCCGTAGTGAAAACCAGTTTTCTATCAATCTTTTTCCTTTGCGTTTCATGCGTCCCGCAAATAAACGTTGAATTGAGTTACACTTCAAACACAGTTGAAGTATATTACAGGGCTTCTTTCAATCGTTTTACAAAGAAGTGAATAGAATTTACCGCAAAGTGTTCAAATGAAAAAGCAAGTCATGTGCGTTTAGGATACTAATATTTAAAATCAGTTTACTTATATAATATAATATTACTGTATAAATTTAACTTGGTTAGTTAACGATTGTACATTATTTCTCGAGGAGTGTCGAAAACGAAAGTGATCAATAATTTCTGCCTTTTGCAGGTTGGGGATCGGAGCTTGTCAGTGGCCGAGGAGCGATAAGTAAGGCTCGATCAAGGCTTAGCCCTGGGGCCTAAAGGTCCGAGGTCAGCGCGGCGCGCCTTGGGGCGTACAATCGCTCGGCAGAGGCGAGGCCAGCTATGAACGCCAGCGTCAACGTCGAGAGGAACTCGTGGCGGCTGCCTCCCGACGAGACCGTCCAGGTTGCCGATCCCCGCTCTAAGTCTGCTCAGGTAAAAGAGGTAATCGATCCAGCTGGCAACAATTTTATGTTATTTATTTCTGTCGTTCGTTCGTTTTATATACACGCCACACCCTTTCCCTACCCTCCCTCTTCTCTTCTTCTTCTTTTCTTTTCCTACGAGATACACTTCGATCAATCCGAGGAATACGTGTGTATTTTGGAAAAGAAGTATACGATACATTTTTGAAATAAGCATAGAAATACACGGTATTCCTTTAAACTTGTGTAAATGTTATAGACTGGTTGTTTGGTGTAGGTTCTGTTCTGGATAGATTTGCATTGATGTAATCACTCGACTCGAATTATCAAAAAAAAAAAAGACATCTATGATCTCACGCACATGTCTCATAAAAACTCTGTGCCAAGACAAGCTTTGCATAAACTGTGGCATGGATTTAAGACACCACATCGTTCCACAAACATCGGAGCCTTGACCAAAATATACGGGGATATGTTCGTATAGGATGTGCATTTAAATGAAGCATTCATTCACTCACTATGTGTACACACTTAGCTGTTTCATTGGAAAATAGATTTTTTGAGTGTTACACTGTTTGTTTATATATGGAGCATTATTTCTCAAGTGCGAACCTTCGTATAATTTAAGGGTCAAAATTCGTAAGTACCCCAGTAATTCATATCCCAGGAAATTGAACGTCCATACAGTTAAACTTTATCTTTAAACGCGTATGAATCTGAAATGCGTAATTCGCCGAAATTGCACAGCACTTGCGAAATAGCGCTCCATATATTTTGTTGTCTGCATCAATGCACGCGCACTTAAGATGTAAAAAAAGGCATCCCTGTCAACTGTATTTTTCCCACATCAAAACTCTCTCTCTCTACTTTCAGCCCTCCAAATAACACAATTGAAATCCTCCAAAAAAAAAAAAACAGGGAAAAATTCTACGCTCATTATATTCACAAACTGGCGAAAAATCAAGCACAAATGCCGGAGCACGTACAGCCCTTTCCTCCGTCCTCGTCTCTTGCTGAAAATTCAACGGCTCAATTATATGCGCGGCAGCGATCCGCTTCTCGGTGTCGAGTCGTCGTCCTCGTCGTCGTCATATAGCGGAACTACTGCAGCGCGCGTTTGATCGGCGAAACTCTGCAACGAGGGAATTTGTCGCAATAAATCGGCATCAATTTGGGTAATGAGTTTGAGTGTGTTGCGTGCGGGTGTATTTCTCTCTGTGTCCTTTGGACGAGTTATTGCAGCCGAGCGCTTACTCAACCTTCGCATTCAATATGCTCCGAGCATATAATTAGAACTGGATCGGCGCGGAAGTAGAAAATTAATTAGTAATTCGGCATATAATATGAAAGTATACTCGATCTAAAGTTATCGCGACTACTTAAACTACTTAAATTTTTATTATCGAGGAGGTTTGAAATGATAATCTGTTCAAATCCTATTTTCAATTTACGCGGTAAATAAAGCGACTGTATTTTACAGGGTATATGATGCGCCTCCGGAATTTATTAGCTATAAAAAAATACTCATTTTCCCGTATTCAAGTAGTAAACCCGGCACTGACTTCCCCCGAATCCAAGAATTTTTCCTTACCGCGCAGGTAAACATTTCTTCCAAGCTCAAATAAAGATACTAAAAACTTCTTCGCAATTCATTCGGCTCGATCTTCTACAGGCCCCAAATAAAAGATACACTATTCTACGTATTCCAAACAGTTTATCAGGCAAAGTACACGCGTAAGAGCTGCAGCAGCAGTTTTACCATATCTCTCACTAATACCCGTGCAAGCAACCGACATAATTGAATGGAATAACCGTATAAAAGCAGCTTCCCTATACGAAAATCCGCACGAGCACGAGCACATCTTACGCAAGAGCGGGGAATAAAGCATATAGCAGTCTGTTCAGCAATTGTAATGACGCGAGGAGCATCCTCTCCCCTCCACTTGCACACAGCGACGAGCAAGTCAAGAGGCCGCGCGGAGCAAAGTTTTGCCTCGCACGCAAAGCCGATAAGCTTGGGCAAAGAGTTGCTCTGGCGCGCGTGACACGTCGGCCCGACGTTGAGGACGCTATTCAAGACGCGCGCCCCGGGCATGAAATTCAGACTGATTTCCTCATTTTATACCCGACGAGCCTGGTTCTTCTTTCTTTTCTTTTTCTTTTCTCGCGCGCCAGGAGCTGCTTTGGAGAATAATTCGATTTTATTTTCGAGCGGCGCGGATTGTGGGATTGAAATTTTTTTTAGCACGACTTTGGTATACGGGAGAGAGCATCTTGAGATTCGTCGGGTTCGCAAATTTTTACGACCGTGCGTATATGTCACGTTTATGTGTAGCGTAAAATTATGTATTTATAAAAGCCGAGTAGCGATGCGCGAAACATTTGCTTATATATACAGTTCTTAACTGTGCGGAACCAACTATTAGAATAAGACAAACGGCATAAATTCGCTAGTCCAATTCTTGCAAATTTATATTCGCACTAAAACTAAATTTTCGCCTGAAGTCATAATAAGCTCGAGATACACACGCGCGTGTCGCCGATAAAAACGTCGAATTCATCATTTACAAATGTGCGCTCGCCGCTCTTTATTTTAAGCACAACGCGGCAGACTCTTCGCGCCGCAGACAATAACTTCTTAAATTAGACGCGATACGCAATCTCGCACACACAAACCTTTTTACAAAGGAAAATAAAAAAGAAGCAAGCTTCACCGTCCCTCTAAGCGGCGACTGAGAAAAGTCCCCTCCCCCTTCACGTAAAATCGAAGCAATAAAACGTACACCGAGCGCGCCTCTGCGTTCGTCGCGAGGGAAAAAGCGTCGAAAGCTAATTAACGCCCGAGCACTGCTGCTGCTGCTGCTGCGGCAAATGCACTTAATTTAATGAGACACAGGAAGCGTTGGAAGTCCCCTTCTATATACCTTTACACTTGGCTGTTGTTACATCGAAACTTTTGCCACATCGGCCCAAGTGAACTCGAGAATTTCTACCTCCAACGTATTTTTATACGCTTATATATATAACAGAGAAGAGGGAAGATGGATAGGAAAATCTGCCGAGTCTGGAAAAAACGCGTGGATAAAAACTTTGGCATATCGATATCGGGGAGGTAGTAAGGCAAGCGCGTAAATGATCGACAGTCGCTCAAAAAGTCCGGAATCCGCAAATTATTCCAACGCGATATCCGGTGTGAAGGGCGACGTAGCAGCAGCGAACAGCGACGGCCGCCGCGCGTATAACTCAATTATAACGGGGCAGCGCGCAAGAGAGAGAGAGAGAGAGAGAGAGAGAGAGTGAGGCGGCAACGTCGGCAGTGGCGGCTGCGACACGTTGGCTAAGTTGACGAGTTATAGGCCAGTGGCTAGTAGTCGTCTCGCTTGGTCGCTCGGTGCAGTGGTTGTTTGCCGCTGCGGGCAGACCCCCCACGATGATGACGACGTTCGAGAACCCGATCGACTACGACGAGGTAAGGATCTCTGCTGCTTTGTCTCTCTCTCTCTCTCTCTCTCTCTCTCTCTCTGGCTGCAGTCGCGGAAAGCTATATAGTCTCTCGCGTATATAACGCGTCCGGAGCGACTGCGAACTCAAACGCGCCGGCTGAGCTTTTAGTTTAAAGCGTGGCGTCGCGAGCGATTGGTCATTATGGTTCGTTGCAATCGGAAATGCTTCGGCTGGGTAAGCTTGGTTCTCGCGTGTGTGTCTGCGTATAGAGATTTTGGGGAGTGTGGATCGATTAGGTGCTTGTGATTATAGTTCGTACAGGTCATTTTTGGGAGAGAGGATTTTGAGGGACGAATGCGACGAAGCCCAATGCAACTTTGCGCAGCGATCGATGAGATATTCGCCCGGAATAGATAATCGAGACTCGTGCTCAAGGACAGAGTTACTAGCAAACATATACGATACGTATACATATTTCATCTATTTTCTAAATTTCTCGATCGATAATTTTTTGAGTGGTATACTATTTCAAAAGCCACGTGCTTTATCGTCCCGTATCTGAAAAGGTCAAACAATCTCAAATATATAAAGTATAGAAACCAACTAAATAATTAGGTTTTACCTTCAGCGATACGATAGATTCTGTAAATCTTAACCATCAACAGGAGAGACATCTTTATAGATTATTGGATAAGTCTAAAATACATCCACCGGATACCTTCTCTAAATTTCCCACGCGATGTCCCACGCGAAATCCGACACTCCATCTATACAAAAAGCAAACTTTACAGCTCAAAATGAGAGCGTCTACCCCCGCTTTATCGCTAAATCACTCATGCAGTTCTAAACTGCGCAGTAATGCCCTTTCGCAAATTTCGCGTAATTGTCAGCCGCGGTCACATCGATATGACGACGCTTAGATCTATACGATCCTCGAGACTTGCACTCGCACACGGAATACTCAAAGCTTAAGAAGAACACGTATCTTCCTGGGTTGAATGCAGAGGCGATGCGCGCCGCGTGAGAGAGAGAGAGAGCTGCCTCAACGATATACTCGCGCCGCACCGTCTGCATTCTGCTTGTTTAGGATTCAGAAACCGACGCCGACGCGAGTCTTTCTATCTCTCCTCCACCTCCTCCGCTTCTTCTTCTTCGCCTTTTCCCTATATCCGCATGGCGGAAGACGTTGGCCCGATGTATATATGCATTCGCGCGCGTCTCTCGCGAGAACACGTCATAATCTTTTATTTCTCGCGTCGCATGTATATATTGGCGAGAGAATCGAGGCGTTTTTCCCTCGGCTGCTACTGGCAACGACGACGCCGACTTTTATTGCGGGCTTTTGTATATATGGCCGATGCGGCGATATAACCCGCCAAGTCGATTATTTACGGATAATGGAGAATCGAAAGCGTTTGCACATAGTAAACAAATGTGGTGGCAGCTTGAATTGTTAAACATTCGGCTTTCATTTTCTAAATGAATGTACATTTTACTTTCGCGAGCAGCTTAACTCAAAGTGGTTTTACTTAGCCTTGATATTTTAAATATAAGCTAATTACGAGGAATTAAGATCGAATAAGACTTCCTCTCGTTTATCGTACTGTGAATTTCAATTTTATCGTCGACATCGTTTTATTTCCCATGCTCTATTAACATTGACATTGAAAAACTGAGAGTGTAAGATGACGTTACGGGTTCAATTGTAACCAATTGGTATAGCGAGGCAAAATAAACATTGATTCATCTTCTATTCTCGAGCTCATTCAAAGCAGTAAAATCCAGTCTTCGACGTATAGGAGGAAGACGTAAAAGTTCACGCCGCGCGAATATATAAAAAGGGCCAATTCGCGAAATGCCACAGCCGAGCAACTATTTCCTCGCGTATACTTTTACATAGGTGTGCAAGCACGTAAGACGTGCGCGAATACGGCCAAAATTCAGCGGGCAATTTTCTTTCTTCTCCCGCAGTATTGCAACTATATATATATATACGAAAAATTCTTATACGAACGAAAGTTTCGAGAGCGGCTGATATGCTCGATTAAACCCTATTGGAAATATTTCGATTCTCACCTCTAACGCAGCGAAATTCCGCTTTGCTCCAGCTGCAGACACACGGACTCGTCGCGCCCCGCAAATGGAAAAAGAAATTCACGCGCTCCACTGTAATCCTCCCGGCCTCGCGTGTATATATGTATCCGCTGTAGCCCAAAACAGTGGATGGAAAATACGGCGACGCTGTTTTTGTATTAATGTTGCGCATAGACTGCTGCTGCTGGCTCTGGTGCGTTCCGTGTATATCGACTTTCGATAAAGCGATATTTATGCGTCGGACACACGCTGGGAGCACACGTGGCGATGCTAAATTGCCGCGCGATATACCGACTTGCGTGTGTTTACTATCCCCCTATATACAGGGCCGCGGGCGAGTGACTCTCTTTTTCCGAATCGATCTTTCTATACCCGTTTCGCTGAGATATTCCGCATACTTTATTGTTTACCCCTCCTATTGCTCCTCCCTTTTTTACTTTATGTTATTTCATGTTTTCTTTTTTCGTGTGTTTTTTCACTGGTACAAAAGTGGCTGCGCGTCTTGGCTCGAGATCTGGGGCCTTGAATGAAATCTTGAATATATACCTGCCATATACTAGCTAGTTAGTAGACACGATTTTGATAGTTACTAATAAGGATCTCATTCGAATACTCGTATCTCGAGCCTAGAAAAGCCATTTAAAAAAAGAAAGTTCTATGTTGTGTTTCAGATCGTCGTTTTAGTTGGTCACGTTAGTTTTTTTGTTAGTTACTCGTGTCATGCTTCACAAGTGGGTTCGCTCAAGTTTGATAAAGAAAAACGGCGCGAGCGAACGCTCTTGGGAATACGGTTAATCGGTGCTTGTCTGCATTTTTGAAAGAGCCGAAGTATTCGAAAGGACACTTTTTACGGATTTGCCTTTGTATTTTTTGTTCTCCAGGACTTGTCTTATTCGGAAGGCCACAATTGGCGCAGCATTATATTCTCGTTGCTGGTCATCGGTGCTGTTATAGCCGGTATCGTTACTGCTATTTATTTGCTCGGGTAAGTAAACGCGTCCATGGATCGACACAATTTTCCATATATTATTTTGTATTTTTCGAGAAAGTGTGCGTACAATAATTCATCCGCAATAACGATCGATCGTTCGCACTCGCAATCGCACGCAAGGGTTTTTCTCTAAAAATGCAAAGATCGATCGAGGCGTCGGTATAGAGGCCTCGATCGAGACATAATATATAAAGGGGTGTGAAAAATGTTGTACGCTCATCTGGTTCTGGGAAACAGCTACGTCGACGAACTTTTGTACTGGAGCGGCCGACGTCTGACGCTGGAGGAATGCCTTCACGGTGACTTGACTCCCCACAGGCTTCCGCCCACTTGGATATCGCACGATAAATTCGTCTATCAGGCAGACGATGGTTCCCTCGCACTCCTCGACACCTCCAATAACTCCATCTCGCTCCTAGTATCGAACCACACTCTCGTAAGTAATTTTTCAATCGCTTGATATACGTTTATAAAAATTTGGATTCGATAGAAAAGTACTCGTTAAGATTAGACTACATGCATAACAACTCGAAATTAAATGATTTAATTGCGAGAGAATGGAAATTGGTGATATTAACATTATTGCAAAGTTAAAGAGTAGTTGCAGCTTGAAAAAAAAAGTAAAAATTGATTACTTTAAAGTGAACGGTTCGCTGCAGACTAAGAGCTCGCGAACAAAGCTGCGTAGAATCGACTGAACTCATAAAGTACTAATCATCAATTAAGAAGCAAAAGAGAAGACGGTAGCCAGTATATATCCAAAGGGCCGAGCGAGTAGTCCTCTAATCGGTAAAGAGGCAATCGCGGAAAAGCCGAGAGAAAGATTGATTCGACGACACATCCATAAAACATCGTTTTTTTTTTGGTCGCGGTCGACCGAATGAAAAATCACGGTCTCCGGGGCGGCAAGCCTTTCAAGTGAAATTGGATAAATTCCTCCCCGTGTTGTTTTACTCCGCTATTTGTACGCGCGCGCGTTCTCGTCTCTCTCTATATAGTCTAGCGCCACGGTGACGACTACCTCTTGCACTCGCGATTGCATTATGACGATTGCAGTTTGTGTGGCGCGCGTGGATGAAAAAAGGTGTTGTAGCTTTAGGTTCGAGTGCGTTTGATCGAGAAATTAAGTTCTGAACGATTCTTGCATAAGTTTCTTTTTATTAGGATAATTCTTGTATACATCGTAATAAATTCTGCGTTAAATTAATGAATTATATACGAAGTGGTAGGATCTCTATCTTAATAGTTGAAAAGGAGAAAATCTCAATGTTTTTGTTGGAGTCGAGTATCAATGTTGGGGTAAGAGGGTGATTTGAAAGTTGGAAATTTCAAAATGACGAAAGTTAGAAAGTGCAAAGTTCAGAGAGGTACAGATTTCATATGTACTCGGCCAAAGTCCTCCGCGAGCTTAAAAGCCGTTCTATAAAAATAATGAAAATTGAAGTGAAGTTTTTCAAGGAATAATATCTCCGCGCGGCTAAATAATGAAAATTCAACTTTATTTTCCCTTTGCGTTGTTAACGCTCTATCGGTACGTTCAATTGTGTTGCAATAAGCCATAATTAGATTCAATTAATATTTCCAACAGGTTTAAAGTGACTTTCAAGCGACTATTGTACCCTCGTCACAATTGCAACAATGTAACTTTGAAACTTTATCGCGCGATCTTTCTAATCCACCAATCGCATATACCTCGCGAGATATCAACTCATACCGGCATAAAAACAAAGGACAAATTGACGCCGATCCAAGTCAGCAACCAAGCAACGTCATAAAAAAAAAAAGAATCGAACACATACCATATAATATACAAGTCAGAGAAGTTCAGTTGCGATAAAAGGCATCTATAGCCATGCGAAAAAAAGGGTTCCCTAAAAGCGCGAGAATTACTTTGCGCAGCTGCACCGCAGCATCGAATCGCTTTATATCGAGTACACACATCTACCAGTCGATGAAAAAAATAGTCGAAAAATAGTAGAAACTATATAGCAATAATGCGTTATCGAGTTTCGCGTCGTTTAAGCGCCTTTTACACGTGTCTTTAAGTACACACTCCGGGCGTGAAAAAACATTCCGTGTTTGCGTACTGAATCGCGCGAGTGTATACACATGCACACATGGAAATACAAATGGGTAGAAATGCACTCGTTCGTGCCAGTGGGAGCTCGAAATCTCTCCGCGGGAATATTTGCCTCTATGCGCTCTCGCGGCAGAATGAGATTCTTGGCGAGCCGGACACTATACGCGGGGGCTCGACTTTCGTTCCGTGTGGATTATAATGCGGAAAGCTTTCAGCCTCCATGTGTGTATGTGTATGCGGGGACTTAATGTGAATTAGGCCAGGCCTGCATAGTTTCTGGGGAATCGCGCGCGGTCTTTCGAGTGGGTGGACCTGTGATGTGCGGCGGCGCTCGCGGCAAGTTGGGACATTGGGTGGATTCGTTATGCGCGAATGTATACATTGGGGATATATACGGTGGACCGGTTCATCTGTCGTGGTTGTTATGCTACGCTCGTGATTTACATCGTGAATTTCAGTTATATATGAGGTTAACTTTTTAATCGGGCTTATTTAATTTTGCATACGTATACAAGTGTACAGTCAAATATTTTTAACAAGTTTGTGTACGGATTGTTTGTGCGAAGCTATTTTCTCGGAAGCTCCAATAGTTCGAAAGCTCGCAATTGCCCGAATTCTCGTACGTAATAGTTTCAAAGATTGTTCTGGGAAGGTCACATAAATTAAGTTTTCATTTAATCACGCCAGCTTTCGATTCGGGTCAAGCGCGATAGCAATAAAAATCCCAACTCGCGGCGTTACACTCGAAAACAGCATAACACTGCATTCACACACACACACACACACACACACACAATGCTTGCATTTTGACGAAAGGAATTTAATTTGAAAAGGCATTGGACATTCAGATATCCATTGGCACTCGATTCGCGAAATACCGACACAAGAAAGGCTTTGTCTCGAAAGCTTCATTTTGAACAAGGAGGGGGAGGGGCAGCGGCAGGGCAGATGAGGGGCAGAAGCATTAATTTGAAAATTCCTCGCGCAAAAGCAACCCAAGGAGGCTTGATTAGTTTTCGATGAAGCATCGATGCGGAAGAAGCGAGCAACAATAAAAAAAAAAGAGAGAGTGAGAGTGAGAGTGAGAGAGAAAAAGGATGGCCAGGGAAAATCAATCTCTCTTTCGAGCAGAAAAAAAATGCTCTCTTCCATCGGAATTGCGCACGAAGGAATTCGCAGCAGCGAAGAGAATTGCGGCCTCTTCCTCAGGCAAATTCGACTCGTTTCTTTCGTGTGCCCGACCAAGAGATAGACAAAGGGATAGAGAAGCTGCACAAGCCACATTTTCTGCAATTTTCTGCTCGATAGGCCTCGGCCTTGCGCCAATGCACCGGCTGATTGATCTCGATGGGACCTCTCTCTCTCTCTCTCTCTCTCTCTCTCTTTCTCCGCGACTCAGAGGGAAACGGCACAAGAACAAAAAAAGGGAGAATCGAGAGATGTAAAGGGGGAGACGGAGAGAGGAACGAGGACACGTAATTATATGGGCTTCCGGTCTACACGCGAATTCGACTCGATACACAATTATCCGTTATTATTGTCGTTTCTTCTCTCTCTCTCTCTCTCTCATTCTTTTTTTCCGTTTGACGATTCGCCCACACGATAGAGCGCCACGCTCACCGCGAAATGACGTAGTCGGGCTGGAAATTATGCGGTTCGCGGGGGCTAATGAGATGAATATCAAAACAGTGCGTTGTGTACGCGTAGAACTTTAATCGCGAATGTTTGTCCCTGATTCGTTGTACAAATACGCGCCGCTCGTCTCATCCTATTTCATTTTAAAGGCATTAAAATTAACGTTTATTTAACAAACATTTTGCACAGAAAAGCCGAACACGTAAATTTCGTATCTTCTATCTGTTATAAACCAATCGGAATAAAGGACATATGTAAAACAATACATTTCCAAACGAATCGAATTGAAAGAATCTACATTCACGAATTGCTGCGCGAAATAATTTCAGCGTCGATGTTAATTGCTTGTTCGCTCAGCCATCACTGAGCCGATGATAACATAAAAATCATCGCATCAATTCTAGGCCTGTCCCTATTTTATTCATCGAATCATCCCCGCGACGCATCGGAATCATAAAGTCGAGAAGGACGAAAAATCGCTGCAGCGCATTTATATATAATTAAACGGGCAAAAAGTATCGAATTCATCAAGCGTACATATATATACACGAAACGGGAAGCTCTCGATTGTTTCTGGCCTCTCCCTCCTTCCCTCCCTCTCCCTCTCTCTCTCTCTCTTTTTTTTATTCCTCGCAAATTTTTCGCCGACTCCGCTAACGAAGCGCGTTGTTTGTTTATTCAGCCATCGGTCGTATTACGCACTTGGACGAAATTGCTCGACTGGCCGGAACTGAATGCCCCACGCTGTTAAGCGAGGCTTTAATAACAATTGCTCTCGATCTAGCTATTGTTTCGCGAATAAAACGTGCGCTTTTATAAAGCTCGCCGAGGGACGCGACGATCTCGAATCGAGTTGGTAAAAACAAATTCTAATTCGAAGATATGATACGTATACCGTCGAGTGAGAGAAACACTCTATAGTAGCGATAGAATAAAAATCACAATAACCCGCAGGTTATGAACCAGCGGTACAGTTGTAAAATCCGATAAGCTCGGCTCGCCTCGCGGCATTATAGCGCTCAAAAATGAGCGTTAAAAACTTTCCAGACCTCGCGCACATATCCCACATACGTATCACAGAGCAATTCGCGAGCATAAACATCTAAGACCCGAATGGCAGTTTGCATATTAGTTCCGGGTATATATAGCGTATATCCAAGACCAAAGAGCGCGAACTTTTTCCCCTGTGCCGCGGGGCGAGTTTGAAAATGCGGCCTCTCGCAGCTCCATTTTACGACTTTCCGGAGAGGTGGTGGGTTCGTGGTGCAAAGGTACAGCGGCGCGCGGTTTGGCCCATTAATCACTCGGGCCACTCTCTCTCTCTTTCGCGTAAAAGCTTCTCCGTGTGGCCCACCCACACCCCGATCCTTCTATTTTAATTTATTTCAACTGGAACGGCCTACTTGCACCGCAAGCCCAAGCACTGCACACATTGTTTTATAAGTCGGTGCGCGGGATCTTTACGGCTCAGTTTCGATTTTCGACGGTGCGAGATCTTTTTTTCGTTATGGTTTTCTCGCGTCGATTTCGTACCAGGGATGGAGGAAGAAAGTTCGGAATTTATAATTTATATAGTTTCGTAGAGGGATGATAATTTTTTGTCGATCCCAAAAAACCCAGCCGTATAATCTCTAATCTCTCCTAAAACGATCTCCTCGACAGATTCCCAGCTTTCGATTAAAAAAGGCCGCCTCCCCAACACGCGGAACAACTCGATGGGGCTTCCATATCCCACTAGCCACCATTAATCCGGAGCGATGCCGCGCGGCGCGGTCTCGCGCTAAGCATATAAAAGATCTAGGCGCCCGGCTCCGGCCCCAAAAAGTTACGTAAGCTCTCTACTAGCGCGTGGAAAAATGTATAGAGGAGCGAGCGCAGAGAGAGAGAGAGAGAGAGAGCAGCTCTCGGGCGCCGATGAAAAAGAAGCGATTACGCCCGAGCGGAGCGACCGCCGGAAAGTGGAAGCCTTCCAAAATCCTCATCCCCTCGCGTTCCGGCGTCGTCGAGGCCGCTATAGCGCATTGATCCGCGCTCTCTCTCTCTCTCTCTCTCTCTGGGAGCTTGTCCGTGTGTTTGTGCGTGGGAGACTCGCACGAGGTTGAGAGCGGCGGCGTCGCATGTGCTGTTCCCCTCCCCTCGGCAACCAACTTTCCACTCGCGACGCGCCTCGCGTATAATAGTACGAACCGCTGCTGCTGCTGCTGCTACCCCGTGCGGAATGTGCGCGAGTTAATTGAATATTACTGAAAATTGCCCGCTGTTCGATAATGCGGTTTTCGCCCGCTAATGAAAAGAATGTTGCAAACCCGGTGGAATAAGACGACTGCGGTGTCGGACACCTTTCGCACTACCACCACTGCCCCTCTTTCCCTCCTTTATTAATTAAAACCGTAGTCGCGGCGTTCTTCTCAATTATCTCGGGGAAACCAGGTGAACGATCCTATTCCCCGTTCATTTTCCAGCTTTCTGTGTCGCGCCTGGAATAAAGTTTCGAAAAGTTGGTCAAGTTTGAAAAAAAGAGAATATCATTCGAACTGTGTAAATAAATACGTGAAAGTGTCATCAATGGAATTATTAATAGCCGGTGAAACAGTCTACTTATTGCAATAATTTCTCGCAAATACAAGAATAGTAGTTCCATTTTCGTTCAACATTTCACACATTCAACAAAAGATATGTAATGTCCGTTCAATGCTTAACGAAAAGGCAGCAAAAATACGCAGTCCTTTTTTTCTATTTTATCGAGTCTGCTTTCCCTCCACGATCCAGTCGAACATAGACACCCGTTAATTTTTCAGCAGCAGTAGCAGCAGCTCCGTACCTATTTGTTCACCTATTCCTCCTTTTTGCGGCTAGGCTCGAATAAAAAAGGTGTGGGACAAGTGGCGGGAAAAACGGGAGGACCGACCCAGTCGCGGCGAAAGAATTGCCTCTCGCGATTTGCCCGCCGGAAGATGTAGCGGTACCCGAGCTTTTTTGCCAAGTTATTCCTGCGGCATTAGACATAGACTGTAGGATTTCTCTACGCGAGCTACCTTTTTTTGCTTGCGAATTTCCGAATGCGTAACTGTGCAGGATACAGCTTGAAAGCTCTTGCAGTTTTCGACTATTGTTGCAGCGTAGTAATTCACGATACAAAAGAAAAATACATTGAAATTATAAAGATCGAGCGTTGAAACAGCATTTCATTCTCTCGCAAACACGAAGTAGTAAAAACAGGTGAACCATTTAGCGGTAAATTAAGAGAAAACACGTTGTGCTTGCGCCACTGGCAAAAACTCGCCGCTCGCCGTTCCGTCTCTCCTTCTTCACCGCGCGATCATTTCTCTGCTGGGCAAGAGTTCGGCCGTCAGCGATTTATATACCCACGAGGCTCGAAAAACAAAAAAAAACGGTAGAGACAACGGCGATCGGCGAGCTCTTTTTAAGCCTGAGACTGTAGAGATTGCACACCGTCGATGTACTTGCAGAGGCAGCTCAACGTCCAGGGCTACCAGTGCAGCACAGACCTACGTTATGTCCTCTTCAAGCATAACGTCAAGCCGGTACGTACGACCCTCTGTATATATTTGTACACATTGTGTATAATGTACGCTGGCTTTGATCGCGCCCTGTTGACGTGTATTGGTATTTTCCAGGTGTTCCGGCATACGTTCACCGCTCATTACACAGTCTACGATGTCACCAACGAGTAAGTCACAAATTCAACCAGTAGCTCTATACAACGAATCTTTTCCGATTCACTGTCATCCCTATTATTACCACTCCGATAATGAGGGACTCAAAAGTTATTCTGAAAAATTCAAGCGGTCTCTCGAAACTATTTTGCCCGTATAACCCCACGCGAAACACGGTTACGCGGATATCTTTCATTCGGCCAGGCATCGTTAACTTTTTATCCAGTTTCTAATTCTGCTCTACACCCGTGCAGTGCGCCGCCGCGTGGCGCAAAAGTAAATAAATAGATAATAAGAGCTGCGCGCGCTTTACCAATTAACTACGAGTAATTAGGTCCGGAGCATTAAAATACGTTGCTCTTGATGCATCGTTTGTTTTAATTATAAAACTAAACTTTGGGATACTTTTAAATCGATGTATAATGTGGCGGAAAATAGTGCGAACCAGAGTTCCAGACAGACAAAAGCTTAAGTGCACCGTAATCATTCGATACTATCGGTAATAATAATAATAATAGTCGACTGTAGTGCAGCTGAGGCTAATTTGTGTAATTTGTATCGACGAGATAGATGTTGTTATGCACACACAATAAAATAGCTTTAATAGGGGAGAAAAAATTTTAATGCGATCAGTCGTGGGTTATCATTAATTGGCTAGGCTACTTGATCTTGAATTATGGATGTAATTAAGGGCCGCTTTCACGCAAATCTGCAATAAAGTCTTATAATCTGATCTAAACTTGCCGGTCTCCTATAGCAAAGCCCCGAATTTAGATAATGAACCGATCGATGAAATTAGCCAGTAAATCATAAACATAGACTATTATATATTTTCCCAAAAACCTGTACAATAATTACTTCACATCGAACTAAAACCGAAGATGCTCGCAACATTCTCATGAATATATCTCAACTTGCGCGCGCAGAATTTTGAATCTTCGATAATACTCGATCGCCGCGCACCGTCAAAGCAAAGTTCGGAAAAATATTTCCAGCTCCGCTAGTGGAAAGTATGCAAAAGTTTTGCCAAGTATTCGCCAAGTGCAAGCCGAGGATACATAAACAGAGCGGGACGCGAGTGAGCGAAGCGAGCGCAAGCCAGCGGAACGCGCGTACAGAGAACTAATTTCAAAGCATGTAAAATGTATGAAGGAAATTCGAACAAAGGGGGGAGGGGGCGGGGCAAGTTTTTGCCCTGCACACCCGCGGTATTTTACATACTTCAACTATTACTTAACGTCGTACATTTGGGACTCGCGTTGAAAAATTCTCGTTGCGTTGCCACCGTATACCTCACCGTGTGAAATTTTGCGCATTAGTTATACGTTTACGCGTGGGTATCAAATGTCATTGTTGTAGCAAGTACGAGGTGATCGTTATAGCTTTTAAATTTACTGCACTTCAAAGTGCACTAGAAAGGTTTGCAAAGATTTTTTTTAATGCTTTACATCAGACTGGACTCGAAGGACACAACATTCTATTTATAAACTGGCAATCCGTTACTCGTAATCGTTAAAGTGCCGAGCATAAAATCCTGTATACGTAAGAGCAGCTAAAGAAATCAATAGTATACACAAAGAATTAAAACACTTGTAAGAAAGCAAGATAAGACCGGAGTGCGAAAGTCTGAATCGATACGGAGATCAGCTCCCAAGGTTCCAAGTCGTGTTCCCGCTCGCACCATCTCGCTTCTCGAGCTTTCCAAAGCTCACCGAGCAAAAACATATATACATACCATCGCATCCAATATATTACACATCGTGACCCCTGCACCATCAGCTATACCAATTATATCTCACAGCGAGACTCGTGATACGTGTCGCCAATACACGATCCCAAAACGCAAACTCACTCTCTCTCTCTCTCTCTCTCTCGGCTAACCGCATGTACCGCACACGCGCTGACATCAATCGGCTTGTATGTATATCCGCAGCCACCACACGCCCCTTCGACTGCAGGCGTCTTCGCGGATCCAGCAAACGCGGCTGCAGTACGCCTCGTGGCTCGGCAACACCACCGCCCTCCTCATGGTGTCCGAAAACGACATCTACGTGCGCAGCTCGCCGAATTCTGTCGATGACACCAGGCTCACCGACACCGGCATCCCCGGGATCGTTTACAACGGCGTCCCGGATTGGCTCTACCAGGAGGAGGTGCTGCCCAGGCCGGACTGCACTTGGTCCAGTCCCGATGGCTCGCATCTGCTCTTCGCTAGCTTCAACGACACCAAGGTAAGATATTACACAAGTTTGCTCGTCAAACTTTATTAATCGATATAAGATATGGCAAAAGTGTCGGATGAGCGTTGGATGAATATGATAAAAGTATTGGAT
The DNA here is from genome assembly GCA_900490015.1 of Megastigmus stigmatizans. Taxonomy (NCBI): domain Eukaryota; kingdom Metazoa; phylum Arthropoda; class Insecta; order Hymenoptera; family Megastigmidae; genus Megastigmus; species Megastigmus stigmatizans. The sequence goes on from UELV01064139.1 coordinate 20,979, forward strand.
GAGTATTGGTGCAGTGAGTACCACTGAATAACGGCAAAACTGCTCAAGTACATTTTAGAATCATTCGCTGCGGTCGATGAAACTGCATGTAATTACATTGTGTAAACATGACTCAGATCACGGCATTGGAGTTCCCGTGGTTCGGAGCGTCGGTGAACGTTGAGACGGTGCGCAAGGGCGTGTTCCCGCCGTCGAGGACGGTCAGATATCCGACGCCCGGCTCGGCGAATCCCGAGGTCGACATCTGGATGGTCGACTTTACCAACGTCACCACCGGCTACAACAATGCGACCAACGTCACCAATTCCATGCCTGCCAAGGTCAAGCTTAAGCCGCCCCCGGTGTTCGACGGACAGTAAGCTATCGTTCCTCCACGCTATTATTGTCATTTTTCTTTTTTTTTTTCTTTCCTTTACTTTAGATTGCCCGAAGTTGTGTACAGTACCACTATGATTCGTGTGTTTGACCTTTTGAAATGAAAGCTCGTATTATTTAATAGTTGCAGGATTTATTACTTTTCTCGCAAGAATTATATTAAATCATAAATGTATAGGCTTTGCGAAGTTGTCTCACGGTAAACATCTGCGAATATATGAAGCACCCCGGGATATCAGCAAATAGTCTCGCGATATTGACAAAGTCAAGATTGAGATATAAAGTTTCGTCTCGAAGTGCAGTTTATTTTAATACTTCAATAAAGAGTTGCTTCATTAAACTAGTCGAGTCAAGGAAAAATTTACTAATAGGAATATTGAATCGTTATATTTACTATTCTAAGTAATTGCATAAATGTTCTAATGATGTAGTAACAACTTTTACATTTAATGCTATTAAAATTTAATGCTGCACATTTTTACCGTTTTAGTGTTAAAACGAGTAATATTCATTTTATAATGATCGTATTACATTATTATCTATCTATAATAATGGTCATTAAGATTCATTCGATCGTAAACATGATTTATATACAAATAATGCATGACAACTATTTTGCGAATATATACACTGTACCTGAATGACATAATGGAAAACAGTGCCGTGCATATCGAATGATACCATGTGAATATAATCAGATTTCCCTTACTGAGTAAATTCTGAAATTATTAAATTGTTACGATTAAAATGTCTTTAAAAAGAAATATTTCAACATGTTACGTATTTTTCAAAACGGATACGCGTCAAAAATAAATTGTAGAATAAAAATGATTAGTTTTTGATACACACAAGTGAAATTCTTATTTACCTTAAAATTAAACTTTTAATCCTACTTCATTAATTAAATAGAAAATTCCTTTGTATCAATCTCTCGAGTCAAAGTAATTTTTTACACAGAAAGGGAATAATGAAAAACTTTCTCTCCTCTACCAACGTCAGTAAATTATATGTGCCAATTTCACGAGCATTAGTAGAGCAGAAAGAGTTTCCCGTCCCGACTGGGTTGCGCAGAAAAAAAAAGAACCGACTTTGACTCGAAAAGCTCGAAAAAGCAATGTCACCGAAATTTTCCCCTGGGAATGGAAGAAAAAAGACGTTCGGTGATCGCGTCTGTACTCGCTTTGTACATTTTTCCCCCTAATACAAATTGCTTGCGAAAATATTTATCGAAAAAACTCGTACAAAACATAAATCTTTAGTATCAAAACTAGATTTATTCCTATATTTTTAATATCAAATAAGATGTTCCAGAAAATTTAAAAATAATAATTCAATCCTATTCCAAGTGGAAAAAGTAAAGAAGGACAGACGTAAATCAGTGGTTTATTGGTATTCCAGGGAATACTACCTGATCTCAGCAGGGTGGATAGGCGAGGACTCGGCGCAGGTGGCAGTCGTCTGGATGACGCGCTCCCAGAACCTATCGGTCGTGTCGGCCTGTCGCGCCCCAAGCTGGGACTGCGAGGAGACGCACTCGGAACGGGCACCCGAGGGTCAGTGGCTCGACGCCCAACCGCATCCCGTGTTCGCGCCCGACGGCGACAGTTTCCTCCTACTCGCGGCCGTGCAGGAGGGCGGCCAGGAGCACTTCACCCACATCAAGCACGTCACGCTCACTCAGCAGAGGATAGCTGTGCTCTCGCATGGACAGTACGAGGTACGAGCGAGGATAGACTTTTTTTTATCTATAGCTATAGCTTTCGGCCAGGCACGTACCAGATTGGCGTGTTTCGCCAAGTATAAGAGTTGACCTTGACACCAAGGCAAGTATCATTTTTTCTAGCAAAGTTTATTGCTGAAAAAGATCAAAATAATTAAATTCACCTTTTTGTGTACGATTTTTAAGACTTAGAATATTATTTCTTTCCAATATCGCTGGCATATCGAAAAGTTTTTCGATGCCCGGTACAAAGGCGGCTTTAAAGCGTCCTTAAATTCAATCGCAATGCCTTTGATCGTAGGTGAGCGAGATCTTGGCCTGGGACACGAGATCACACTTGGTTTATTACTTGGCGACCAAGGAGCGACGACCGGGCCAGAAGCATCTTTACGTCGTGAAGGATCCGATAGCGGACGATCCGCGGAGATTGGAGCCGACGTGCGTCACTTGCGATATCGGCGATCTTCAATGGAATAGCCGGTACGATTTATTCAAAACTATTACTAATAATTATTGAAATTCACACTCGTCTATTTCTGATTTCGTGAAAATTTAGCACCATTTAACAATACTTAAAATATCAAAGTGAATTTATCGATTACCACAAGTCAAGGCATTCTTAGAGGATATGCCTCTGTTTTTATTCAATATCAGGAGATCTGTGTCTTTTATTTTTATGTACCGACAACTAGCACAAAAAAAATTTATAGAGTAAGGAAAATGTAAGAAAACCGAAATTGAGAAAATTATAAAATTTTGAAATATAAGTTAAAAGGGTTGTCATTAATTAAAATACTATTCGAAAATAAAGTGTTTCGAGCACGAGACTGTCCACTCGAAATAAATTAACTTTCATATTTTAAGAACTTTTGACTAGCGATAAATTCATCATTACATGTAACGATACTATTTTAATCCTAAAGAATTACATCCGGAACACATGTTTAAATTGCTTTTAAAAAACATTTTTATCATAGTCTCTCGTTGCATTTTTCATCGAAAGAAATAATACTTTCAAATTCTCTCGAGTCATCATCTTGTTACAATCTACTTCTATAAAGCGACTAGAATCGCATCGATCACATCAAGGCACTATATGTATACTACATACAAGATAGTCTAGATACAAGATAGTCAATAAACTCTAAGCTTTCAATGTTATTCAATGTTCGATCGGTGCTCGCAGATATTACTACACGAATTGCACGCACTTTGGGGCCTCGATAAATCCGCCGATACTCGAGGAGCAGCAGCAAGAGCCGAAGGAGGACGAGGAACTGGGCTACTACGTGCTTTACTGCGAGGGCCCGGGACTACCTCTAGCCGCCATTCATTCCATGAGGACGCATAAAATCGTCCGAGTCCTCTACGATACGAGGATCCAAAGGGCCGATCTACTATCGCAGCTCGCACTGCCCAAGAGGCAGAGCTTCGAGGTAACAAGTTATACGAGCTCGCATAGCGCGACCAATCTGTCTTTCGCTGAGGTCGCGCTATTGCTGGTCTACTTTTAACGCGTGTTTCGTTACAACGACGTCTCGCAGAGATTTCATAGCAGAGCGATTTACTTTTCAACGAGCTTTTTATCGGAGGAAAACATTCGATCTTAAATAATCAAGAATCCACTTTGAGTATAAAACCAAGCTACATGTAAAACGAACGTAAATTGCAGGTACCCCTGCCGCAGGGCTGGCGAGCCCAGGTCCAGCTATTGCTGCCGCCCTCGTGGCGCGAGGAGCTGCGCGACGCGGCGTTCCCGGTGTTGGTCGAGGTGAACGGCCGACCGGGCAGTGCCGCGGTCACGGACCAGTTCCGCGTCGACTGGGGCACCTACATGTCCAGCCACAACGACGTCGTCTACGTGAGGCTGGACGTGCGAGGCGCTCGGGGCCAGGGCAAACGCGCCCTATTCCGGCGCATCGGCGGCGTCGAGGTGCAGGACCAGATCACGGTGCTCAGGCACCTGCTCGAGAACTTTAAGTACCTGGACAAGACGCGGGTAGGCGTCTGGGGCTGGGGTTACGGGGGCTACGTCACCTCCATGGTCCTCGGCAGCCAGCAGAACGTCTTCAAGTGCGGAGTCGCCGTCAATCCCATCGCCGATTGGCTCTATTACAGTGAGTAGACCGGTAGCTCTAGGCTAGGGACACTGTACAAACTCTAGGTCACTTTTCGATAGATTCGGCATTCACGGAGCGCGTCCTAGGCCTACCAGCCGAGAACTACAAGGGGTACGTCCAGGCCGACCTTACGCAGCGCGCGAGACTGGTGCCTAGTCACAGCCTATATCTGCTGCACGGCATGGCCGACCTGACCGCCCCTTACACGCACGGCATGGCCTTCGCCAAGTCTCTCACGCAATCCGGCGTCATTTTTCGATACCAGGTACGTAGATCGTACCTGTACTTTTCTACCTATATATATATATATATATAGTTGATATTGTATAAGAAAGATCCCGATCGGGTTGTATAGCGATGATAAATCGTTGCAGAGCTACGCGGACGAAGATCACGCTCTGTCCGGCGTGCTAGAGCATGCCTATCGTTCCATGGAGGACTTCCTCGCCGAGTGCCTCGCCCTGGACGCCTCCTAGTGCCTCAGACCGTTAAGCTTCCTCGTCGCCAGCCTGCAGCTGACCAGCGAGATGGCCGCTACGATCCACGTAGCTCGCAGCAGCGTCGGACATCACAACCTAGCCGGATTACCAACAAACGCCTCCAGCCGTCGTCTTCTAACGCGAGACGATGCTAGAATTAACGATCCTCTCTCTTCTAACCAAACTCATTTATTACTTCGCTATTCTCGTCGTGATGCATTTTTTCTCTCACTCTCACCTCTACTACGGCTATATCGACACAAACTCTCACACGATTATAACACACACATATATATATATATATAATATATATATATATACATGAGAAGCGCAATGTTTTCCAAGGTGCTGCTGCCAGCGTATATATTTTTTAGTACTCCGGCTATGGATTGTCGAGGGATAAGGGGGACATTGTGTTATATATAAATATACATTATATATATATATATGATGTCAAGAGATGTCAATTCGCGCGGGGAACGAAGTGTGTTTACGTTAATTATTGTATATTAGAGACGAAAATTGTTGGGAGGGGGGGTAAAGATATGTAAAAGAACGTGGAGAATATAAGCAACAAACTTCTTCCTCGCACCTTCCGAAGCTTCTTCCACTCTGCTAGCCGATAAGTTCGTTGCTATATGATGTTATGGGACAAGCATTATTTAATGACAAAAAGATAAAAAGTAAAAAAGAAGCGCATATTGATAAACGGAAAGTGTGCGCGTGTTTATTGCGCTGGTATATTTGTGTGCATGTGCGTGCGTGTGTGTACGTGCGTTTATCCAATGCGAGTTATTGTAGTGAGAGTGAGAGCGAGATAGAATGTCGTTGGTTGTAAGAATAAGTCCTTTGAATTGTACTCGTGTACAACGTTAAATTGCTATATCGTTCGATCGTTGGGTTATTCCTTTTTGACGACGTTCCTACAGCTGATCGCCAACGGAGAAATAGCAAAGTTTAGTTTTCCATTGAAGTATAAAGAGATTAAAGCTTCCAAAAAAGAGAATGAATAAGTATACATTGTATAAAATACTGTATTAAAGCCTTCGTTAACAACTAGAGCTGTAAAGATCTGACGAATAATATCACACGTTCAGAAGTTATGAAAATGTTAATTATTATTAATATATATACATACAGATATAGTTGATTTGTTTTTATCGTTATCAATTACTCGTGATTATTGGAGTATTCGAACTCATCGAATGAGATGATTCGTTCAGCAGCTCTAGTTAACAACATCCATTTGAGAAATGACAAACAATCTACAGGCACCCTGGAATAGATGAATCACACCGGTGATAAAAGCCGGAAGTAGGTGTACATTAACTAATGAAACCCAGTGATCCTGATGGAATATGACCATGCAATGATCAAAAATATCTAGGATGTTATCCATCACGTGACATCTGAGAATTTCATCGTAGATCATCAAAGCACTCACAATCGGCACCTCATTCAGTGCGGTACTATACTTATAAACGATCGAAAGTGACTATAACGATATCGATCATCTTGCTTTTTTTTTCATTCTGGTCTGATTCATTTATTCCTGGGCTCGAAACAAAAGCGTTTTAGAGCGAGTTCTGTCACTTCTGAGTGATCGTGCAACGAGTCAGAAGAGAGAGAGACTGCACATACAGCGAAAATCGTTTCCTATATATACAAGTTCTTTATATCCCTCTATCTCTCTCTCACTCTCTCTCTCTCTCTCTCTCTCTCGCACACACACATTCAGTCTGGACGTAACTGCCGATTCATTACGACACGCCGTCGTCCAGAACCATCCCGACGAAAGGTTATAAAGAATAAAAAAAAATTAAGATGAAATAAAAACCGCGATACAATCAAATTGAAAACGAACTGTCGATATTTATCAACTCCTCGTTTTTTCGAGTACTATATAAACTATATATATAAATATATTATATATATATATTCCTGATATATGATTTTTCGTCGTCGCGTAAGGCTTTCCGCGTCTAGTTGCGTATTAGTGGAGAAGAATGAGAGAACGAAAATAATAATAAAAAAAAAAAGAAAAGAAAACAATGGCCCCGATGAAATGTCGACGGTCGTAATAGATGAAACTCGTGTAAGATATATAATAAGGATGAACGTATCGTGTAGAGAAGAGAGAAGGAGAGCGAGTTGTCCACCTTCGGCCTCACCGTAATTAAAAAGAAAAAACAAGAAAAAACAAAAATGAGATACTACACCTACACTCGAAAACTTGCATACACACTTTGAAAGATACTTGTACATAATTGTTCTACGTGCATCACTATTGTTACAATTATTAATATTATTATTACCGAAGGAAAAGAAAAAGGAAACGTCGAGCTCTACCGTCATTACGTTGAATAGTATAGTTGTTACTATTATTGTTATAATTGTCATCGTCATCTCGCCATCACTCCTGTGTTCTCGTCGTATCGCCTCGATACCAGTTATCCCTTCGATCCTTGACGGAAATCAATTGTCATGTTGAAAAAGATTCATTGAATTTGATGAATTTTAGCGTCATATTTCGTTCTTTGATAAGTTGTTTAACAATGACTTGGCAAACTTTTATTCATTAATTTTTGACGTAAATGAATAAAGGAAAGATAAAAATAAACAGCGACTTAGGCTGTCGTGAAAGATTAATGAATTTTACAATTAAGTACTTGTTGCCGATACAGAGAAAATTAATAAATTCATGATTCTTGATATTTTAAAATTATAAAAATAGCAATTATTTATTATAAAAATATTGTGTTTTTTTATTTAATAAAAAAACAATAACTTTTGTATTTTTAAAAGAGTTATAAAATTTGAATACGCTAAGAATCCATCCAAATTCGATGTAAAGAAGGTTCTTTTGTAAAAGTATAAATCGTGTAAAGCTCGAAAAGCTCGGATCATAGGGCGGTGACAAAGTAGCGAGATGTACGGGAACACACAAAAATATCGCGCTCGATGAATATATCGCACGCCGCAATTATACGCTGTGTGCCAGCAGCCCTTATATGCCGACAATCAAGGCTAGTGCAAGTAATCAAACAATAAATAAATGAAGAGGAAAAATAAAAATAAAACTACTAATTACTAATTATTATGATTATCATTACTACCGTTAAATTAATTACGATTCGCTGTGAGACGATATATTATAAATATTACGAGGTAAGGGACAAAAAAAAGATGTTGCTTGGCCGTATCGTTAATTAAGTAACTAAGTATAAATAAAAGTAAAGCGAAGAGAGGAGGGGAGGGAAGTTTGATTCCTCCCTCAATGAGCCTAAGATAATCGCTGAAGTATCACGACCGAAGAAAGGTCTAGTTGAATCGAGCTTTCTTTATTTCCACTAGACAAATGAAGAAATATATGCTTTCTCGCGTATCGTATAGTTTTTAGCCCTTCGAATAAAAAATAAATAAAAAAAAACTGATTTATTCCAATCGTTATTAAAGTAAAGGAACTCATGTGCAACTGTAGTCAATGTAATGTTAGTTAAATGACTAAGTGACGAGAATAAACACGAGAAACCGGTGCTGTTGCTGTTAGCTGTTAAACAAATACGAAAAAAAAAAGAAAAAAATAAAAGCACGAGCCATATGTGATTGATAAGAGCCAAAAATATGTGTGTACACCGCAGCGAGAGAGAAACGAATGAAAAGCGTAAATATATACACAGATTTTTCCATGTGCAGCGGAAAAAACTAAAAGAGAATCACGCGATTGTAGTTAAAGGCCTGTTGAGTGCGCGTCACGCTATCGAAGGTGAGTGTGTAGCTTTTTTTGTTCTCTCTCCCGACGTCGTTGCCTCGATTCAATTAATTTTTCTTCGCCGATGCATATATTGCCCCCAACGCGAAACTGCGAATCACGAGGAGTAATCGAATGCGAAGCCGCGAGATAAGTACGTTAAAATGTCTTTTTCATCGGGAAATGGGTTTCGTTATTTCGGATCGTATTGTATCTCTGAGCCCACTTATCATTAAAGGGTAACTTTAGCTTTTTACAGATGTTACTTTGGTCTAAATAGTTTTATTGAGTATATATTTTAATAAAGAGATAATTACGTTGATCTAAATTTTGAGTGGTATAAAAATCGTTAATATTCAAATATAATTGCTGATATTCGAACACAGGCTAAAGTTGCCCTTGTTCACAGAAAATTTGAAAACAATTCAATAGAACTGCAGATATGAGAAAATAGTAACTTGAAAATAGAGAAAGTGAAGAAAGTATCGATTAAAGTCTTACGTTCGGTCGTTTCGCTATTCACTCGTCATGTTTCTTATACGCTTCGAAGTTAAAGAAAAAGTAAATGAAGAAGATTTTTCAAATTCGAGCTTTGCGCGTGACTATTACGTCATGTAGGCGTTAAATAGCTCAATAAAAGAAAAACACGAGTTTAATAAAAAAAAATAAATAAACAAATAAAAAAAAAGGAATATTATCGAATTCTCAGTTATTCGGGTGGTCGAACGCGCGGTTTTTTTGCCCACATTCCGGAGAAAAATGCGCGAGCGCACGTTTCACGATGTGACTTCGGTTCAACGTATCACGATTTTCCCGCCTTTTTCGCGGAAAATCCGCGTTGTTCCTACCGAAGGCTGATTATTGTAATTTAGACACGCTTTTTCGGTAAAAGTATGTTAATAATTAAATAAAGTAAAAAAGAAAAAAAAGAACAAGAAAACAAATAATAATAATAACGATAATGAGGAATACGAGGAAGATGAGAGAGTGAAGCTCGATGATTATGTGCTGCGATCAATTATTAAGTGTAAAACGTATAAAAAAGAGTGTGACGCGTTCTAGGAGAAAGGGGGAATAATAAATTTTTAAGAAAGCGCGACTTTAGAAATTTTGGGAGGCTCTCGAAGAAGAATTTCTACGGATATCTTCGTTATGTTATATAGGAATCACTAATTACGTAAAAAATAAATAATAATAATTCTGTTCTGTTTGAGAAAAGCGAGGGAGATAATATTTCATGTTTTTGTATCACGCCAAATTTTTGTACACTAGAGAAATTTTATTATATATATATATATATTAAAAAATTGAAATAAATTTTATTCACTAGTACGTAATTAATGTTTCTCGTTACTTTTTTACTATTATTTTTTTTTGTCGAGGTAATTAGATACGTATCGTAAATTTAAAAGGATGAGAAAGACAATTTTTACCAAATCGAGTATTAAACGACACGTGTAAAATAAATAAGCATTTTAAAAACGTTGATTTCGAAGGACGGAATATTACATCACGCGCATAAAATTTAATTCGCGATAATCGAGACGATCGTTCCCGATTTACACTTATACTGTTCGAACGTTTATATACATATAGAATGATAAAAGAAAACTTTCGCATCCTCTTGAATTGTTGCAGTTGCAATTGACAAGCTCGTTATTCCATAGTTTTCACAATGTAGCAGCGATCATATTTTACACCGAAAACCAATACTAATGAAGTTAATTGTAAAAAGTCACAGCATTTGTAGATAAGAAAGAACAGAAGCAAAAAAGCAGTTGATTTCGACGTAAATTTCTCGTTATGATCTCTCTATATAAAAGGTTGGAGACCAATGGAAAAAATTACGATAGGACATTAAAAAGAAAAAGAAAAAACTAATAATATGTAATGGCGTGAAGTGAGTGAGCGAGAAATCTTTTCGGTAGCAGCGCATAGAGATAATCTATAGCTTTGATAACGTAATATAAACGGCCGCTAATTCAAAGGAGTCACACACACCGACAGAAGCGCGAAATCCAATCAAAATCGTTTTAGGAATCTCAAATTTTCGAATTTTCTACTATTTCGACCTCGAGTTACTTCTGCACTGAATATCCCGTCGTTTTTTTCTTTTGTAAAAAAAAAAAGAAGAACGTGGAAGGGGAACACAAGCGAGAACGAAAACAAAGAAACGCTTTGTGAATCGTTACCGGGAAAGTTGTAAAATTTGAGTTCTCTAAATCACGTTAAGGAGGAAATTTTTACCCGCGCGGAAACTCGCAGGCGGCGCTGAAATAATAATTAAATAAATAAATAAATAATTAACTAAAGAACACAAGAAAAATATCGCTTTAATCGTCGCGGCTTTTAACAAAAGATTTTCGTACGAATTTTTCAGACTCATTTTCTGAACTAATGGATAAAATGAAAAACATAAATATAAAAATGATACAATGGTGGATCGTAGTTAAAAGGCACGAAGCATTGAAAAAATAAGCTCGAGGAAGAGTCTGCGTCAATTACAATGTGGGCAAAGCGAAAAAGAGGGGTTCAGATGCGTAAAGTGGATGAGGAAATGAGAAAAAGAAGTTTCCTAGGAGAAACGAAAAAAAAAAAAAATAAGTAATAGGAGGTACGAAATAAGGATGTCAGCGCCGTCGAACTCGCGACTAGCACCAGTTATCTTCCACCGTAACATTCACGAGATAATCATGTTACTAAGACTCTGCGTTTTTTAATATCAGCGAGACGAGACTCGGCCCGGGTATGTCGGGCGGACGAAATGTTTTCAATAAACTGTTACATTACCTGAATACTTGTTGTTATTATTTCATCATTATATTTCTCGCATTCAATTTTAGCCTTTTTATTTTTAACCACATCCGCCCTTTATAAAATTTCTATTGTTTTAAAGTAGCGAAATAAAATGTATTTCGATTATGGTTTTGTTTTTCTTTCATTAGCATTCGTAAAAAAAAAACAATTGCTTAACGAATTTGAAATAAGCATGACATTGGAAACATGAGGTTAGAAGATTTGTTATTTTATATCTAGTGTAAGTTAACGTTTTGAAATTGAGAGATATTTACAGACCGGTAGTATGAAAGATAGACATTCTAAACAATTACTCTACTTGATGATCTTTTTTGTAATGGTGCATGTATAATACGTAATTCGAACGATGAAACGGTCACAAAGCGAAAATGAGAAGCTACCTCGGAGGATCTTACGAAGGAAAAAAAGATTGTGTTACAATGACTGTTTGAAGTCTAACCAAAAAAGGTAATAAATATCATATGAAATAATGAAATAGGAAAAATTGATTTAGATCAAACAAAGAGAATGCATCTCTCAGCGAACCTTCATCTTGGCGTACTTCGAAATAATTTTTTGATAAACAAAGTTTTATTTAAATGCATGCTTTTTTCATTACTGCGAACAGGCTATCGAGAAAAAGAAATCGATCATGGGGCCCGAGTACAAACAAACTGCGTGAAAGCGTGCCCTTAATGAAGTTCCGACAAAGATCCAGACCGAGCTCAGCGTCCAGCCTAGAAAGCGTCGTTTACCTGGGCAATTACAAGAAGATTCCACAGATAGTCGTGATCGAGAGCAGTAGCGATGACGAGGCGCCACAAGTCATTAGAAGGAAGCTCCGCAAACTACGGAATAACCACTCCTGCACGTTCAAGAACAAAAGGGAAAGAAACGTGAACGATGCAAGACCAAATAAGTAAATTATCTCGTGGTCTAGTTCGTGATTTAAAGTTATTACTAACCATTCTATAAGTTGCGCCGCTTCTCCCTCTCTTTTTTTTTCTACAGTTTGCACAACGAGGCTGACCTTCTGCATAAGATGCAAGAAATGCACGTCGACACGACGATGATGAATACTGGCTTTTAACTGCTCTGATACACGCGAGTATCGAACCTGTAGGCGATGCTTTGTGATACTGTCGAATTACGTCCAATTTTTATAAAGAGTTTATTTAATGATCTGTACGCCGAAAATCGTTTATAAGATACGTTGTATTTTTGTACTAAAATTTACATAAAGTGTAATTTTTCACAAAGTAAATGATAAAATGCCGCTGTAGTTTTCTTTTTTACTTCTGATACTTGTTTTTCGTTACAAAAATGTTTAAAACGATTGATTAATAGTACAGTTTTTCATGTGCAAAAACATTTTTATAAAGTGCATCTTTTTTACATTTTATACTTAAATTAAAATTGAAAAGAGCTGTTTCAATTTTTTTTTTTTTTTTATAATAAAAGCTATATAATTAAAATGTAAAGCAGGCGTATTTTAAAATGATGTGCCTAAATGACAGTAATCAAAATTGGTAAGAAATAGGAACCGATGAAAGAGCACGCTCCAATCAATAATATTCCTGCCTTCGTATTTTCCTAGGGATGAAGAATTCCGTTAAGAAGCGCTTAATCGGCATATTGACCGACTCGATTTCTGCTTTTCCCAGTCTCATTAACTCCAAGTGTTTCGAAAAGTCAACATCGATATAATTGCGATTTTGAAGATCCTGAATCTTTTTGAAATCTCTCGGGGTTAGTCTGACCCTCGGTATTTCCAACTGGATCAAATCCGTGTGATGAGGGCCTAGCCAGCGCATCCGAGGGCAAAGAAGCTTCTCCCGATATCCCAAATTGTTTAACGTACCGAACCTGAAAAGCGCAATACGTTATTGTAACGTATGATTATGACGCAAAATGTTACAATTAATAAATCCTACAAATAAAAATCCCTTACCTATAAACGCACATGATCTCGAATCCATGAGGATTGGCGTCGACAAGTGCGTAAACCGGCAGCTGAGCTCTCTCCGATAGCATATGGACGAACATACGCGTCGGTATGTCGGGATAGCCCTTGCCAGTGACGAGAATACATCGATTCGAAGCTGGACAAGCCTCCCGCAGTAGTTTCTGGAATACCGAGTCCTTTTCGACGACGAGAACGAATTCGGCAGTGGTACGAATGAGCGTCACGTTGGCCACGACGTCCGGTACCGCTTGGCAGCTCAGCTGCTCGTAATTTATCACACGGGACTCGTCCAGGTGGAGGGTAAGGTCACCTGCGACTAAACCTTTGCTCGTTGAGAGGAAACCTGCCGAAAGAGTTTACGAGTAAATATACGAAATTGTTTAATATTGTATTATATATTTTTTAATAGAATTGTTATTTTATAAAAAAATTATAAATTGGAAGATTTTAAAAGACTAGATACATGTAAATTTTGAATCATTTATATAAATATCTAACGATCTGAGTTGTTCGAACGTTTTTAAATTTCATAAAAAATGATAAATACAGGATAATATATATATATATATATAGTTTACATGCTACATCCTGTATTTATATATCATGTATAGTTATATTAATTCAAATTTAAAAACGATTGAAAGTTTTTGATCGGTATATAGGTAAACGGTGCCGAAGTAAATAATACGTATAGGTATGTGCACTTCTTCAGACTCCAAATGAGTAAAAAAAAGTAATAGAAAAATACATTTACATATTTTCTAATCAAATTAATACATTCAAATAAAAGTTTAACTTCAAAGCTTGGTCTACCGAAAAGAAATACTGTAAAACTTTCTCTATAAAATCTTTCTGCTCACGTTCGAAAAAAAAAGAACGAAAAGTCATCTTTTAAACTCACCGATTTCCCAAGGTCCGCACTCGAGCAGCATCGTCACCTCCTTGATAGCCCATTCAAGTTTCTCCGACTTCTTCAGGAACCTCTTGATGTCCTCGTTCTTCAAACTGTAAAAAAAGGCCCTCTTGGTGCAAAAGAAGTCGTCCTCCGTCTTTGTCAGATTCCTCACGAGATTCGCGTGCACGTGTGACATGACCCTCATGATCAGGGCGAATCTCTGGCGCGTCTGATTTCCCGAGAATCGCATGGTTTTCAAACGGCCCGACTCGAGGATGCCTTCGCTCTCCGAACTGTTGGTGTTGCTACTCCAGCCGGAATTTTTCCCGTCGTCGTAGTGTAGACATGGTTTTTCTTTACTGGAGATGCTGCCGATTATGTCGCGTATGATGTCTTCGATACGACCGATCAACAGCCTTCTGTATAATAAATATAAAGGTCTACTATAATATGTGTAATAATTGTATCACTTGACTAAAAAAAATGGTATTCTTAGATATATCAAATCAAATTATATATATATCAAATTATTATTGAAAATATTCAAATTATTCAAAATCTCACCTGAGATCTCATGCCAAAATCTTATGTAATGATTTTTTTGCACGTTTTAAACTAATCTTAGTCGATTAACCACTATTTTTGAAAAATTCGAACATAGAAAATAAGTCAAAATTTTTCAAAAGTTCGAATTTTTTAATAGTCATTAATCGACTAACAATGGTTTAAAACGTGGAAAAAAGCAAAAAAAAAATCATTACATGAGATTTTGGCATAAGATATCAGGTGAGATCTCAAGTGAGATTTTTCAGTAGGGATGTGTATAATTTAAAAACTTTACCGAGCTGCATAACTTGAAAAAGCAATTTTACAATTGCACTCGAAAAGTCGAGTATTCACTTTGAGATAATTTATTTCCGTTATAAATAGTTTATGTATAAATAAAATAATGCTTACCTTCTAGCTGTGATATCCTTTTGCAAAATATCAAAACTCCGATCGATCGTTTCCTCTGTTTCCATCATCTTCGTGCACTACAGAGACAACGTTCCCGTCGCGGAAGTAAACTCAGCTAACCGGCTCATTTCAAACTGTTCTATTTTCAATACCGACCGGACCGGGACGAGCGACGCAGTTATTTCCATGAATGGTCGCTAGAAGACGCCACACCCCGCTAAAAGCGAGCATGTTTCTACTATTACCGACCGAGTCACATCATACCGCGAAATACAAATATTCGAAGTGCGTTCTGTGTGTATATTCGCAGCTTACGAACCAAGTGTTGATGAGGTACAGACTTTCTTTTTTATATTTCTACCGCTTCATTTTTAGCCAATGTAATACTTGAATTATGCGAATATGGTAAAGACAATAATAAAGCAAGATAAGGAGAGGTGAGGAAAGCGTTTAAGAGGCTTTTACTGCCGCCCCGTTACCAAGCGATGTATGCATGTAGAATGAAGCGCTGGTGGAGTCGCCGTAGGAAGGTTTACGCGAGCGTTTACGACCTCAAAGAACGAAAGTGCGTCGACCACGGATCGTTTCGCGGTTCGTCGTCATTTTACTGCCTCCTCACCTCCTCCTCCTCCTCCATTACTCTTATACGCGATCCTTTTTCCACTCTGTCCTTTTATCCGTATGCGCGACGCGCACCAAGTATTTGTCTTGGCGCGAAACGTCTAGCGCGCGAATAAGATTACTTCGATTTACGATTGAGATGCACCCATAAATATACTCGACATCTTTTCCATCGGTTAGTTATTGTATTTTTTATAGGCGGATATGTATGCCGTATACACTTCATTAAGGTGGATACTTGTGGGAGATTATGAATTGGGACTTAATCTATTATTGGTAATGATATAAAGTTGAATATAATTTATATTTCAATAGTATACATAGATATTTTGTTAGATAAGTTTTTTGTTCGTTAGAAAAAAATGATTAAAAATGCATATTTTTTCAAATATTTAATTAATTTAAAAAGAAACCGAAGATTCTAATTAAATGTTACATTTAAAAATGCAGCGGGGGCACCTAATGATTCAACTAAATGTTTCATAAGTGAATATTAGCGTAAAACAATGAGAATCCGCATCGAAAAACTAAAATTCAAATCCCACAACTGTCGAAAATATCCGGGTTTCCCGTGGTATTAGCTCACGCCTCCGCTCGCGCACGCGACACGGATCGGCAAAAAAAAAAGGGCAAAACCTACGGGCGAATCCGTGTAGAACGTGCGGTTCTAGGGCCCCGCTCTGCCAGTCGGCGAAACCTCCGGAGCAAAGGAAGGAAGCATGGCAAGTATATATGTATATACAACGGGAGAGAACAGCCCATGGGAGAAAGAGAGAGAGAACCTCGGACAGACTATACACAATGGCAAAATTCAAGTGCCGGGCGAACAGTAGCTGCAACAGTGGACTCTCTGCGCGCGCGAGAGTGGCTCCATTCAGCTCTCGGTAAGGAGCCTCACAAATGCGCAGCGGGACGTCTCCCTCTCTCTCTCTCTCTCTCTCTCGCACGCGCTGCACAGGTCCGTTTTTTTCGGCATCTCCCCCCCCCGTTACTCTCTCTCTCTCTCGTGTGTTTATTGCTGTGAGAAATGCCACGCACGAATGGTCGCGATTGATGCCTATCTCTCTGGGCTCTCTCCTCGTTTTTTTTAGCCTACGAGCGCAGCCGCGCCACGGGTATATTTCTCTGATTTTCCCTTTATTTTGACGTTGATAAGACGAGTGCGTATATACCGTTGACTGCAGCGAACGAGAGAACCAAGGTGGTCTTGTATCGTGTGATGTCGTTGAATGAAGCTATTCGATGACAGCCGCGCTCTTGCGTTCTTTTTTTTTTCTTCTCTCTTCGTGTTCGAGTGGCTTTAGGGACAATGATGATGACTTTGCTTTGGAAACGCGCGCGCGCTCGATGCATTTGATGGGATTTCCTTCGTCTTTTGCTTATATATATGGGGACGGGTTTTAAGGCGATAATGCGCGTAATGGACTGACGGGGGTATACAAGTCTCCGGCGCGTGAAAAAAAAGTCGAATGTCTTTATAAAAGCCGTGGTTATAGGTATGTGTATAATTTATGTACTTTTACGAATCTATATTTTTTTTTCAGAAGCCGGTGTATTAAATGTGATGTGATGATAATACACGGTTGAAAATTTTATGTGATGCTTCGCTTTGACGAACGAGAAAATTATTGTGGAATAAATTATGAGCTACAATTCTAGACAGAGAAGAGATGAGGTATATACAATGTGCTTTGACTTTGTATCGAACTTTATAATATTTTAAATGCCAATATTTATGCGGTTATTTTGTCTTATACAGTTATTTATACTTTACTTTTGTTTTCGATAAGTTCGATGTATGCTAATCAGTTTGTGAATAATATATACTAATCATAACATATTTATATTCAACGCAAAGTCTCGAGAAAGGTTTTAATCGTGATGTGGTCATTATTTCGCCTCGGCAATCTTTTTCTGAGTATCCGGATTAACCTCAATCCTCCTACGTGGGCAAACATTCGAACACAGCATTAGAATATGTATTTTGTTATACTAATGGCCTAACAGCTAGATATCCTCGGCAAAAGAATACTTTTAGTCTACTGTTGTTGTCTTTTGACGCAAACCCTACCCCACATAATACATTTTCTCCAAAAATACCAAAAGGTCATATCTCAAAGCCTCCAAACTCTATAGGATCACAAATTCGATGTAAATAGCCAATTAACGACACCCCAAACTCTCTCTCGCGAAACGTCACAAAGGCGAACATCATCCACACATAAAGCGAAAAAGGCTCGTTCGTCCAGTCCCCTGCACTCGACTTCTCTCTCTCTCTCTCTCTCTCTCTCTTTCTCTCTCTCACTTTTACAGCGGCAGATGACATTTGCATCTGCGCGTATAAACGTATGTGTGTGTGTGTGTGTGTGTGTGTGTATCTCGCACTACAACAGCAGCTACAAATTTCCACCATAAATATCGTCATCGGCGGCAAGGACATTAACCAACATCTCTTAGTGGGGGGGCCTGTAGCAAAATATTTTCGGAGGGGGTGAGAGAGCGGAGCATATAATAATGCGAACATCGGTTAAATAATGGAGGCGCGCGCGACTCGAGGTGCAGGACACGCGCCTCTCTTTTTCTTTTTCTCTCTCCGCTGCGGCTATAAATTATGGCTTGTATATATGTTATACACGATACGTATCCGCTTTTATTTCGCGCGTGTAATACGTTTGACTAAGCCGAGATGTGCATGGAAGGTTGTTCTTTTTCAAACTCTAGTTTTGAACTAATTCGAATGCTGGACGTATAGAATCGAAGCAGCTCGTAAATAGATTTCACGTTGCGGCGAATCACTCGAATATCAAATTACTTCATGTGGTTCGATGTGATTGAGCCAATTAGAGCGAACGAGAGAAAATTCGGGCGCACCGAGGGATTTTAATTGAATCGACCATCATAATACGTGGGTATATGAACGCACACACTCAGACGCAGACGAGACCGCGCCGGCGCGTTTCTCATTTTCAATGTCGGCACAATTATCACGATACATACAACGACGGGCGTATAAATACACGTTCTATATAAATTCGAAAATGTAAACATTTCGTTGTGGATCCCGAACATCTTGCGCTCGCTTTTTTAATTGGGAATATGGCACTTTTTTATCGGTTGATTGTGTTCACGATAAAGAGCGAATGTTTGGAGTCTTCGAATTGTATCTGCCTTTCTGATACGAAAACATTGAAACATATAAAGTTTAATAAACTTTACACTTTAAGTGACGCAATGCAAATTTGCCAGTAAACATATTAGCTCGATAATTGGCGATCGTGAATTTTACTTTCGCAGCCAGACGTAATATCTAAAATCTAATCGATTATACAATCTATCCGCAAATAACAAAAACACGTGCAATCGTCTCTCGATTCGCCTCGAAAATCCATCTCCAAAATTAATGTCCACATCCGCAATCATCGCACATAAGACTCCGTACGAAAAGCGTGCACATAGTCGGTAATTGCACCACTCGATCGTCCTCTTCCTCTCCCTCTCTTTCTCTCTCTCCATTTCGCACTCATCTTCCCCATACAGGAGCAGCAGTAGGAGCGTCACTCGCCGTGCATAATATAAAAGGATTTATTCAGGGAAAAATAATACAGAACTATACGGTTACTCGTGCGCTTAGTTTCGCATTAAGCCACTCGAGGCTCTCTTACAATGGCCCCTCGGATATAGTATTACATTGTGCAACAAGTACATTCGAGAAAAACAGCGCGCCGGCAGCGGTATAGCAGCGGCAAAGAGTGCAAGAGAGAGCGAGAGAGAGAGAGAGAGCCTTCAAATAACCCGTATGTATCGCGCGACGAGTGCAAGGATAGTGTCCTCATAATATCGGTTGGCCCCATAGCCGCTGTATACTTATTCTTATTCTTGCTCTTCGATCCTGGCGATATCTAATAACTGATCGGTTATAGGCGCACTTTGACGCATGAAAATTACGTGGCCCGAGTGCACGTGTGTGTGAGCGTTTGATAACTTTTTTAGGGTTCGGGTCTCTGAGTACGAGGACGATTGTAGGAATTTTTAATGATTCAAATTCTGAGAGCAATGGTAGGGTGAGCTTTGATAAAAATTCTTGCGAAGTGATGGAGGATGGCATGTCTTGAATTTCTTATTATTGAAATGATTGAATTGTTATTGACGAGGCGTTGTTAAAATTTCTTCCAATCAAAGAAAAATGTACAATAAGATTCTTACATAAGAAAGTTGTACATTCGTCATCTCGAAATCCCGTCCCACGACACGTTATCCATCATTCGCTTGACACTTGCCGGTCACTGAACTCCTTAAATCTGTAAACAACTTTATATACCTGCTCAGTAGCTCTAAACCGATTTTTTTTCACACACTGGCCGCGATTTTTCCAAATTTCAATCCCTCTATAAAACGATTTAGAGCGAAATCCGACACTCGCATGCAAATGCAGTGCACACATCGAAATTTCGAGGTTCCTTCCGCTTGCTCGAGGTGGATTAGTTGGGTGCACAACGACGCGATTTTCACGCTCGATTTCACCGGAACCCCGGAGGTTTATAAGGGGGATATATATAGGATGAAAGCGTAGAGGGCAAGTGGCGAGGATTTCTTTTTTGGCTCCTTTTGTAATGTGATAGCATCGAATTTGTCCAGCCGGAGGAGGCCAATTTCTCTGTTGGCGAGTGAACAATTGCACTCGCGACGGTTACGCGGTGTACAAAGTAGCTTTCTTATATACAGTGGCGGAAAAAGTGTATTTGTGAAAAAAAGAATCATCGATGTGGGCTCGAAGCTTAGATTTTATTCAATATTTGCATAGAAATGCTGTTTTTCAGGGGGTGATTGAAAGTAGACATTTGGGTAGATTAAAAGATTATATATAACATTTTACTAGTTTTTTATTTTGTATGGTAAATGTTTGCAGAATTTTTTAAGAATATAATCAAACTTTGATAAGGTACGTAACTAATAATTATTCGTAATATGCAGCATAAATACATACTAAAAAAGGTTAAAAATAATTTCCATAACGATTGAATGCTCTTATAATCTACAATCGTGTCGAACTCACCAATCCTCAATCGATCCCAACTAAAAATAAAACAGCAAAGAATCGGTGTGAAAATCCAAGTCATCGAAGTCAAGAAGCCTCCCTAAACGTTTGCCTAAAAAAACTCAGCGAATCCCCAATTAGCACCGGCAACCGTCACGTGAATCCTCTAAAGAGACCGAGAGAGAAAGCGAGAGAGAAAAGAAGAGGAAGAATCCCGCGAGAATCTCGCTGCAGGGAAATGGGCTCTGCACCACACAGCGGGTGTCTCGCTGTCGAGTGTCCTCCAGCAAGCGGCGCGAAATCCTCGCTTATATATACGAGAGCAGCAGCGGAGTCTCATTGTTGCGACCGCCGTGTTCACACACTCGGTCCAAGGGTTTTTCATCGACGCCTCCCTTCTCCGCGTGCGGAGAGCTCGAGATTTTTGATGGGAAAAGCCGACGGCGACGATTGTCATTCGTTTCGCCGAACTCCTGCCGCGATGCAGGAAGGAAGTGGAGGACGAGTTTAGGATTTTAATATGTATATATTCGTTGGGGTTTGCTTAATTGTAATATGCCGATACGAAAAATTACTCTAGTTAAATCCATATATCTCATTTTGATTACTATGTATGCTTGTTGGATTTGGCTAGTAATGAAAGATCAAAATTGTAAATAAAGGAAAAAGCACATCAGGATACGCTGCCGAAACTTTGTTTCCGTTTGTTTCTCTGATGAATTGCCATCTCCAAACTTCATCTGCAAGTCCAAATTTTGAAGAAAATTATATTCTATTATTTATAAAAAAATATATTTATTTTCATAATAAAAACAGAGAAATAAATTACACGATTCAGAAAAGTCCAAAGAAGAAAACTCATTGCATAAGCTTAATATTCAATCAATTAAGGGGTATAAAAACAAGTTAATAAGGATCTTTTAAATTATGCATCAGTCACTCAATGGAGAAAAAATGAACAAAGAAGCTGTAATAATCTAAGAAAGTAACACGTCAGGCGTTTTCGTTTAATGGACAACCGCATAAATAAACTAATTGGATCATAAACCAGTTCATTTGTGTCTTTCCTCCTCATTTATCCGCTGCGGCTATTACGATACATCTTGTATTTTATTGTTTTATCACGAATGAAATCTTTCGATTCGTATAATAAATTATCTATTCAAAAAATAAATAACCACGATGAGTGAAAAAATTTAGTTATTTTAATTTTATTTTAAAAAAAGTTTTGTTTATATAAGATAAATAGTAATAAAATAATTTTATACCACTCTAAGCTAAAAATCGCAATTTTGACATGATTTTTAGGCTCTCGTAATATAAAATATTGTTCGACACTGGTGCCTAAGTTGATTTTTAGCGTAACTTTTCTCCCTCGCTTAAAAAAGCAACTTTTCCACCCGTGTCGAAAAGTACTATTGTAATTCTGGCAAATATAGACAAGTTAATTAAAATAGTCGAAACTAAAGCTTCTACCTAAAATGAATTAACCCATTAATGACCAAGACCCCGAATTTTCAACATCTTTTTCAAGGCTCTTTTTCAACTAAAAAAAAGGTTTGAAAAAATTTGAAAAAGATCATATCCGACGTATTTTGAGCTGTTCTTTCGAATGGTGATACCGATTTTTTGTTAAAATACTCCTGCAAAAAATATGGCGTGTTTTTCACGAAAAAAAGTTAAAAAATTTGGAAATTTTCAATTTTATGAATTTTTTTCATAAGGAAAATGC
>UELV01064153.1:5633-28164 GCA_900490015.1 Megastigmus stigmatizans
GGGGGGGTCATTTGTCCGCGATTCGCCCGTATTATATAAGTATTTACCCAAAAGATGCGGCAGCGGGAGCAGCAGCCAGCCACGCTCGCGCCACCATCGTTTCCTTTATATTTGACTTTTTCTCTCTCTCCCTCCGGAGCTTTGTGTTTGCTCTATTCTTTTGCTCCGCGTGGCTCTCCCTCCATGCGCTGAATGTATGCATTTTTTTTCGAGAAAGAGAGACCGCCGGACGAAATATCGTTCGTGCGGTTTCAATGTGGCTGCGCGCGCGCGCGCACACGAGTGGCGTGAAAAATTTTCGACGCGTCGCGGTGATCTCTGATGTGAATCAAACGTAAACTTTAGGCGAAAAAAAGGTTTCCTTGCACCTTCGCTAAATGGCATTTTTCGTTTTGTCGCCTATGCCGTAGCGGTGTGTGTGTGTGTGTGTGTTTTTTTCAATGTGTTTTTTCGATAATCGAGACTCGGCAGCAAACCTGCAGTCGTGAAATCCAAGAATAGCCGAGACGAATGTGAGAATAACGTAGGACACGCGGCTCGTCCGCGACCGCATATATATATAGGCGTTTTTGTACATATCGGATCTGAAAAGTGTGTGCGTGTATTTAATAAAAGGCGGACGAGTGTCTGTAATTGGAAATTCTACGAATGTACGCACGACGACGCGACGCTTTATACTTATATACGAGACGGAAAAAAAACTTTGGCTTGACTGCGCACGCTCAAAGAAAATTAACGCGGCGGAGTGGAGTTTCGAGACGTTTGATTGACATCTGTTGAATTTTGAATACCGTGTAGGACAGATTTTGTCTGGTTTTGGACGACGACATCAAAGCTATCATTGAAATAAAATTTTTGGTTAGCATGAGAAAAGATATATATTATATATAAGTATATATGGAATGAATATACTTGAGATATAAAATCTTACGTTTAAAATAAATCGTTCAACTTTCGTTCGAGATTTACTTATATGTTAAAATACAAGAAATCTTGGTAATAAATTAAGTCATTCTGCATCATGTTACTATTAGATGTTAATTTTTTATAGGTAATATAATTATTATAATATTCTTACGATATTTATAGACTTGATAATGTTTTATTTCAGCTAATTTCTGAAACGATTATTTATTAAATGTAATATAAACACAGTATAAATAGACAAGAATTAAGAGATAGTTGTATTTTGAATAACTAGAATTTTACAGTATTGCGACATGCGAAATCAGTTTGGAGCGAAGAATTCTAAATAAATCTACACGATAATAAATCTACTCTCAGTAATGTTTAGAATGAGAACTTTGTATATAAACACAAATATGTGTACATTGTGTACATCAATGTTGTTATATAGAAATTCTGTTTAAGTTATAATTCAAATTTTGAAAGAAATGTAGAAATTTTATAAGTCGACGAAACGTCACAATTAATCAAAAAACAACATGGAAGGTTACAAATTACAAACCAAAATTTATCAAAAAAACATAATTTTCGTTAAATGTACCTAATTAAAATAAATCTCTTCGCATTAATCGTAGAAAATATTCTTTTTGGTAAAAGAATTTAGTACTAGAAATGTACTATTAATCATCTGTACTTTAACAAACAGAAATTATCAAATATATATAACGATTCGAGAAATTGGCACAAGCTCATACATGAGCCGATTCCTTATAAATATAAATTATGAAAAGCAAATAATAAATGCAATTAAGCAATATTCAAATAGTCAATTTCCAAAGGGAACGTAAACACACAGACCTCACATGAAGAAATTCTTCAACATTCAAAAGTAATTATAACAATCAAGTTAGAACCACCATAATGATTCTTCCATTTTTTTTTCAGATCCGAAAAAAAGCCTTACACTTATTCAAGAGTGAAACAGGTAGTCTCTCACGCCAACAAAGGGATGCGCGCACAGCAGCACACACATACACACATCCGCACCGCTCAGCTGAGAAGAGAAAATCTTTTCAGCGCCTCGTCTAATCTCATCCCGTGGGTAGCCGGGGACGACGCCGGCAACCCTCCCTTTGACTCGCCAATTTTTCAGATGCCGAAAGAGTTACGGCGGCCCATCGACGGATATAAAGCTCTCCGGCGTATAAACATAAGAGGCGAGAGCGAAAAAAAAGCCAGCGGCAGCATCCGCAGAATCGAGAAGGGTGGCAAATGGTCGCGCGATGGTCCATGAGAAGAGCCGCGACTTGGGCGTCCCTCTCTCGTCCATCCGTTTGTCCGTTCTCTTTCGACCTGCGATAAATAAAAATGCCCGCGCGCTAGGAGGAAAGCGTACAGAGTACGTAGCGCAGGGGACGAGAGAAACTCGGCTCGGCCAATCACGGCGGACACTGTCCTCTGGTGAACGCTCAACCGTCGACTTAGAGAAGCGCAACCAGGCGCAAGAGAGAGAGAGGGAAAAGAAAAGAACACACAGACTACGTTTATGCATCGGGGGATGGAAAGGGGGTATATAACATGAGGAAAGTGTCCCGTGGACGGATGGACGCGCATGTGTATGTAGAGTAACATGCGTGCAGGCAGATGACGGGGGGAACCAAGTGGCGATTCGGTCGCGCACCGATTTCCGGGGTAGATTATAGAGAGAGATAGAGAGAGAGCAAAGTGCGAAGGTCCGCGAGGCACTTTCTCACTGGGCCGTCATTGTCATTCAAACGAGCGTAAACCGATATTTGCAACGACTGCTGCTGCTGCTGCTACCGCGAGGCACGGCTACTTCCGAATGCGCATTACGAGGCGAGCGAATTCGGATTGACACCCGTGGCCCAGGGAGGGTTCGCGTGAAAATTATATGACAAGATATTATAGCTTTAATGAGATGTTATCGGATTTTCGGACAGGTCAGATTGGGCAGATAGTGCTCATGTACATTTTGTGCGAGCGGTTCGTGTGACATGCAAAATTGATTCTGTTACACCTTGATTGTATACTGGCATTACAGAATTCAATTATTATTGATATTTATTTATTGTTAATTAGTGACTATTCATTAAATTTTATGCGAAACACCTATAGAATCAATCAGTTTAGAATAAAAAACTATTGTTATCATGACGGTTGTCTGATGTGAGAGTATCACGTGGATGCATCTTGTACATACGATGGTCGAATAAGCGTTTCCTTCAGTCATTTCCATAAATAACAAAGACGTTTTGTTTCTTCATGATTGCAGGAATAACCCAATAACCCGCTAACTCGCAATACACCTATTGTGCCACTGAAAATTACTACCAAGCTCTGGTCAACGAACGACAGCAAGCCAAAGTTATAAATATAATATTGACCGAAAGTATAATCTAGGTAACATGTAAGACACAAGTTATAATATTTTTGTTTAGTACAGTACAAAAAGTTATAGAGTAATAGAGTACTACTTTTAATTCTGATGTTTTTAATTAAAAAAAAATTGTTCCTATACGCATAACTGCATGATGAATATTATTATTAAACTTTTACTTTAGACTCTTTAATATAAATTGCCAAAGATTTTTCTATCGGTCTTACAGTCTAATCAATATTTATGGGCAATCAGATTGCCCTTGTTTATAATCACCCCCGCAGAATCTGAAATAAAATTATATTTAACCTGAAAAAAACATTTATTAGTAAAGGACAATCTGACCGCCCCCCACCATCCAAAAATGCCCGACGTTTCGATCCCGCTCTGGCTCCTCATCAGGAACTGAAATGAAAAGCGTTTAGCCACCTTATATACCCATCCGTGTACCCATCCCCACTCTCCCCACCACCAACCCCCTTCTCCACTTTAACAACTTCCCATTACAATTTAAATTAATAAAGAATGATAAATGTTATCTAATTTACTTGACTCTATCATTAAATTTACATTATTTCGATTCCTTAGAATGTGGATACTCTCAAAACACTCCCTCTTATATTTATTACTAATTCCCTGTTCTAAAACCTCCACACTCCCGAAATCGAAAGAATGCAAACAATTCAAACAATGTTCTTTTAACCCCGAAGTAAAATTTGTGCTCCGTAAACTATATTGATGTTCATACATTCTTTTTTTCATTCTGCGGGGGTGATTATAAACAAGGGCAATCTGATTGCCCATTAATATTGATTAGACTGTAAGACCAATAGAAAAATCTTTGGCAGTTTATAGTAGATTACAGTCGACATAAGTAATATTTCTTAATGTTTAGACTCTTTAATATTATTAAAAAAAAAAACACTTATTCTTTAATGATTAATATTTTTATTGAACTATATTTTCGTGCATAATATTTAATAAGAACGAAACGCTTGTTGATTATAATCATACGAATTAACAGAATGACGATTAAAATCGTTATAACATTTTAAGACCTGCACGCATTCAGCCTTCTCGGTCGTTACACATTAAGAAAATTTTCTCGAAACGATCCAACGCTTCACACATAGCGCAAACGCCTAGGCCTACATAGCCGGACACGCGCATTTAACTTAACGATCACATTCCGCTTAATTCGCCAGCCGCCAAACGAAGCTCCACCTCGAGCTCCACCGGTTGCGCGCGTGCGCCTCGGCACCACCTCCTTATATTCCGCGTCTGCATCGCTACTTATATATATATATATATATACGCACAACGCTTGCAGCACTTCCTACGTCCGTTACACCATATATATACAATTTGGAGGATCCTTCGGACGGTTGATACGGATTTGAATATTAATTCGGGGTAAGGCGCGCTCTCCTCTCGAGGTATATACACGTACATGTA
Organism: Megastigmus stigmatizans; assembly: GCA_900490015.1. Taxonomy (NCBI): domain Eukaryota; kingdom Metazoa; phylum Arthropoda; class Insecta; order Hymenoptera; family Megastigmidae; genus Megastigmus; species Megastigmus stigmatizans. The sequence continues at coordinate 10,393 of UELV01064153.1, forward strand.
CCGATGACTGCCTAACGAGAAGATTGGCCCGCGGTCACTCGTCCACCTCCTGTAAGAAAAGGTCCGTCGTGTCCTGAACTCACTCGCTTTCTCTCTCTCTCTCTCTTTCTCTCTTGGTGCCACGGCGAGCAAAAAACTGCAAAAGGGGAAAAAAAAAAGAAAACAGTTTGAGGAGCTCGGCCGCGCGCGAGCGTCCGTCCATCATGTCGGTTGTGCGCTCGCGAGGGCAGCTTATAATGGAAAACGTTCGTATATAGAGGCGATCCTCGAGGGCAGATATTTCAAGGGTGTGTACGCGGGATCTTGTGGACACGCGGAGGTCCTTGCCGAGGACCTATGGTTACGCAGTCTTATATATCTTATACCTGGGGCGCGAATCGCTGACCTGCTGCAGGGGTTGATTCGTTGCGTTTAACGTTGGGAAATCGATTAACGTACGGCTGGATGCGAGCGATTGCTTTAAATTGACGCTCGTGTAGCTCGGCTGTGTAAAAACTTTCGATTGCAAGTCATATTACGATTGACCCATTAGTATTGAGGTAACAAGATTTTTTATATTTTGGGCTTATTTCTTGATGGCAGTATTAGATTATAATACAATAGTTACAAGTTTCCAATCGACTATAGCTTATCTGTATCGATGACTTTTATGCACCTTTAAATTTAAAAAAATGTATGGGGTACGAAAACAGTCATATTAATTAAGTTAAATAAGCCAGTGACTGGGCAGTGCTAGTGATTGGACAGCAATAGTATTTGGATGCATTGGACCAATCACAACCTAGGATAGCGTCCGATCACTGAGTCTTTTACCTCAATTACGAAAATTTAAAGAGGTTTGTTTATTAAAGTATATATTGACTTCTTTCGATTGGGAGTGCTTTTCATCAATTTTGGGACATTGCAAAACCAAAGATATAATTATATATAATCGCATGCAAGCTCCAGCTAAATACATTGTCCTCCATATTTCGTATAGACCCCGCAACGAACTGGCAGCTCGCAACGAGCAAATTGAATCTCAATTTGACGGTTTAACGTTCGAGTGTCCGATTGTAATCCGACGTAAAACACTCGTTCGCCTGTGCAGCAGCAGCAGCAGCAAAAAAAAACTCTGCCAGAGTCCGCAACGACAACACTCGAGCCATATTATATAAGCCTAACGAATGGGTCGCACGCAAAACAATAAGAAGTCCGCGCCGCGCTGCTGCTGTGCACATCTAAATCATCGCTCCTCGCGCGAGACCGACAAACCTTTCCTATAACCAAGCAATAAAACCATCTTTATATAATACACAAAACGGCCAACTGTACAGATATATGTATACACATACAGTACGAATTCGCATTCTACCTCCGCCAGCCAGGGCACAAGACAAACGCTGTGCACGGAATATCCGGGGCGATATAACCAGAGAGAGAGACGGACGTATATACCTAAACTGCAGAGAGAGAGAGAGAGAGAGAGAGAGAGGCGCTCGTCGCGTCTCTTTTCCATTATTCAGTTAATGAATGCCGCACGGCCGAGTTTCCGGCAATAATTCAATTAGTTTAGCGCGCAAGATTTAGCGCACTGGACGCCATAATTCAGGTGTGATGTATATAACGCGCGTCGCGAGCTTGCGCCGCTATATAGGTACTCTCTGCTTCTACTCTGCCGCCTCTGTCTCTCTCTCTCTCTCTCTTTCGCTCTCGCTCTGTGTGCAGCAGTGGAGGGCCGGACCCACCTTAGCATAAATTAGAAGAACAATGCCGGACGCTCTTGGTATGTAACCCCCGTGCGTTCAGCAGAGAGAGGGAGAGAGATTGCGAGAAACAGGCAATTGTGTATATATATCAGACATTCCGGACACTCACACAGATATATATATGTCATACCTGTGCGCGATGCATCGTAAGAACAAAAACGTGCATATATATATATATATATGTGTGCGCGCATCCCGCGATTGGTCGGAGCTTTTTTTCCTTATATAGGTACCGCGAGGCCAGGAAAAAGTGCTTTTCCTCGATGGTTATATGCGCGCGGGACACGCTAATACATTTGCGCTCGCGCGCTATAATACATAAGCGAGAGTTACGCGCGTGTAATTCTAATGAAGGTGTAGTATATATAGTGGCTATATATATATGGTCGGCCTCCCGGACAATTAGGAAGGGTTTCTTTATGCTCGCGCCGGCTCGAGAGTTTCGGGATATATTGTAACATTATATATAGCCCGGTACATATATATATGGGGGGTAGGAAAACCGTTGAGCCAAGTTGCACGTGTGTATGCAGCGGCGGCAACGTCTCCGTGGATTAGCCGCGAAAGAGAGAGACTGAGACTAGTGTTATTATATCTAAGTGTGCGTTATAACGTGGGTCCGAAAATCGCGAGATGATCTCGAGAGAGAGAGAGAGAGAGAGAGAGAGAGAGAGAGCTTATGTATATACTCGCCGCAGAGGTGGCTGAGATTCATGGGCGACGAGTGCGTAAATAATTCGGGAATTCGTCTTAGATTCAGCGAAATGGGATCCTGTGCGTATGTGTGTGTGTGTATGTGTGACTCGCGGATTGCATTAAGGCCAGGAAATTAAACTGGAGATCTGTGTACACGTTTTCAGCCGCGAGGTTCTTATTTTTTCTGCTGCAGCGTATTATATCCAATTCGTTTTAGCCGCTGACGAATTAAGGAGTATGTTGTGTATCATTGCGATTTGTGTTTTTTTTTATTAGGATAATGTTAATGATAATGGCATATGAGGATGATTGGGAAATAACAAATTTTTCCTTGTCAGACATGTAATCGAAGAAGTATAGCATTTCATAAATTTTGTATCCCATTATAAAATCAAACTAAAGAATTTTAAATTGCATGTTTTGGCGAAATTTTGCTTTTGTTCGATTTAAATGCGTTTATTATTTTTACAATAGAAAAACAGTATATAGGATCGGCTTCTTTTAGCTCACTTGCCGTACGCTTATTCACTTGGAACTATTTTCAAATTTTCTCTACATCCCAAATGAGACAATATTGAAAAATCAATCTACTTATTATCCAATAACCCAATGTACTATAACGAAAGGTTAAAAAAAATCAATTCGTATCGATTACAGCATCCACAAGTTTGCCAAGCACCTTACGTACCCTTGCAGGTGCATCGGCTACATCACCGCGGTACCGCACACATCCTAATCGGCGCATATTAAATCAGGCACAAGAGGATCCGAACCCCCCGCGCGGCAAATGCATGGCTTAAAAAAAATTAGACATCCCGACGTACACACAATAAAATCCATCAGCACACGCGGATGAAAAATCCTCGCTGCACTCGCACACAACACGATGCACCTTACCTACGAAATCATTTTTTAATGGCGCGCGCGCGGCCTGACTTGACAAATGCCGCGACTCCGCAAAAACAGGAACACTCTCTCAAGAGAGAGAGAGAGAGAGAGAGAGAGAGAGAGAGCCCGTCGCGAGTAAATATTTTCTAAAGTCACTATACCCGTCGCCTATATATATATATATACACACATAGAAGCTTGAAAGCGACAGGCCGAGAGTCGTCGTCGGCTCGTCATCGACTCGTCAATCACGATGTCACGCGCTCGCTCAAGTCTCCAACCACCGCCGCAGCACGAAGCTCGTAAAATTCATGTTTCCCTTCTCCGCTCACCCCTTGCAACTCGCGCACGTCCAGCCGGAAGCCGGAAGTCCGAGGTCAAAGAATCGCCGCAGTCCACTTTCTCTCTCCCTTCACGTTATATACAAGAGAACCGGTAGTGACCCGTGCCTAGCGCGATCGTCACTTGTTTCGCGATTTCGCGCGCTAAACTCGTCCCTGTACCTATACTAGCATTTGGCATGCGGACACGCACCCGCTGGGGGCGCATATACATATATGTATAAGGGTCAGTCGCGTAGGGCCCCGGAAACCCGCCCATCGTTGCAATTATAAATGCATTAAAGCTGGCCCCGACGATCGCGTTTAAATCGGTGGCGGCGCGCGCACGCGGCCATTTAAATCGAGCGGACGCACCCCGGAGGAACAGAAAGAGAGAGAGAGAGAAAAAAAAGATAGATGGTCGCGCCGGACACGGAGTCCGCGAACCGGTTGTGCGTTATATCCGCGCGGCCCTCGGCTCCGACCCTCCTCTCACACGCAAGAGAGAGAGAGAGACGAGCGCCCCAGCGACACTTTATTGCGTGTATTTTCTCTTATAAATTTCCGATACGTCAGCCTTGCTGGCACTGGCGCGCGCGCGAGTCCGATAGAACGGTCAGTTCTCTTCCTCCTTAGAAGTACATGCGACCCCTTGGACGAAGCAAAAAAAAAGTGACACCGCCTAAGGATGGACTTGGGGAGCACGATCGTATATACGTGTGTATAAGGGCCGCAAGCCTAAAGCGAGGGACGAGCTATGAAATTGGACAATGAGAAATTAGATACAGGGCTATGGTCGGCTGCTTGTATAATCCTGCGCGCACTTCTCTCTCTCTCTCTCTCTCTCTCTCTCGGGTACTTGTGCGCGTCGCGATTTTTATTTCGAGCGCGAATAGTGCGCGCGGCGGAAATGTACGTTACGATTGGCAGAGATAGAGAGAGAGAAAAAAGATTCATGCTAATGTTGCGTTGGACTCTTTATATAGGTGAATATTTTGAATGTATATGCGCGCGAAATCCCACGCTTGGCCATGTGTGGCGTTCAGCTGGCGGATCGGTTCAGCTGCGGCATTTCTCGGAGTGTTGGAACGGTGAGATAGAAATTTGACGGTGTGGTTGGGTAATTTCTGCGGTCTTGCTTCGTGGATTTGTGTGTGCGTTTGAGATCGCTTTTTTAAAATAAATCATTGCTCGATCGAAACTAATCGAGATTGCACTTAATTATTATTAGCAAATGATACCCTTGCACATACTATTTACTAACATACGGAAATCGCGACACATTTCTGTTATTTACATCATTTAGTCGCAACGACTATCTTAATACCCATGTCTTATATACATCATAAATTTCAAAACTATAGGTATATTATACACTCTAATAAAAACTAATACTGAGTATACACCTAATCAATTCCTGACGACGCTCGGTTTGCCAATCAGCCGATATATCCCGATTTGCAATAAAAAACAATCCTAAACAAACTAATTCAATATATATATATATTCGCTTCGAGGAAAGATATCTTTTTCCACGTCCGCGCGCGCGGCGCAACCGTCCCGAGGACATTATGCTCCTAGCGAGATTTCGTTGGAGAGGCGCGGCGGTGGACGTTGCAACGGTATATATAACCGAGAGCGTAATGCGATTACTTGCCTAATTCCCAAGATAACATTTTGCCACGATAGGGAAGGAGAGAGAAAGAGAGAGAGAAAGCTGCGGAGAAGAGCATCGCTAATGGTGCGCTCCTTATTCCCGCTATAGTTTTGTCTCGGGAAAAAGTATTATACCCCGACGGGCTACTTAAATCTTTCGCTAAGCTTATACGCCTGCGGATTTTACGGATTTTTCGTCCTTTTTTTTCTTCCTCTTCGGAGCTTTCTCCGCCAATCGTGTATAGCTTACTTTATATTGTATGCTAAAGTAGCCAAAGCCATGCCACTTTTCGGTTATTACTTCGGGTCAAGCGCGCTCGATCTACTTCGTGCAGTGGATGGATTTTCTTTTTCTCCTTTGCGCATCGCGTAATCTATATCTTGTGTATCTTTCCAATGAAGATTAATCCTTGAAATAATTGTCATATATAGGTCCGTGACTCGTTTATTTCAAATTTAAAATGTGAACCCGTTTATTGGGGCCAAAATAAACGCTTACCGAAATTATTTTTAATTATTTTGTCCAAGTCTTATTTATATGTTTTTCTTTGTTCTATTGAATTGTTTTTTTTTTTTCGTTTAGCATGATCTGCTGCTCGCGTGTTTCGGGATGCGCAATTAAAAGATACTTATATATATTTATTTCGAGCTTGATAAACCTCGTGTTCGTACCCCGTTTTACAATCATAGTTCATATTTCGTTCTTTCGCAATCGTAAAGTGCAGTATTTACACACGGTGGCTAAAAGAGCCAGTAGCCTGGAAGACGTCCGAGGGACTTATGCCACTGATTTTTTTTTTCTCTCTCCTGTACATGTTGACGATGAAAAGCTCCCAACCATTCTCACTGAGCATTAAAAATTCGAAGGGTACACTGAAAAGAAGATCAGTTTGTGTATGCTATATGGTAGGTTGATGAGAGTTTCTTATTATACTGGAAGTCTACTCGCAAGTATTCTGGATATCCGATAGCTATGGTAAAGAATAATTTTAAAATAAATGAAATAAAAGCTCATCTTGTGTTATGGAAAATAAAGTTTTAAATGATTAAGTATTATGTCATAAAGAAACTTGAGATTTAAAATCTTATGGTTAAAATCTATTTTATAAGAAAAAATTATGGTATAGTTTTACTTTGTAATTCATTTACGCAATGTTCGAATTTTATTTTACAAAGACTAAGGTGCAATTTCAATTAGATTTAATATTAGAGGATTGCGAACGTATTGTTTTGTAAATTTAGTTCCGTTAAAAAGTGTAAAATACATAAAAAAGCTTTCGCATAAAATATTGTTTGATAAAGATAAAAATAATAAAAAGAAAAGTGTTAGAAAAAATTATTGGCGTAATCTATTCAGCATAACTATATAATAATGTTATTGATATTCCAGTATCGTATAGTCGTGTAATAATAGATATGGTATCCCAGATCATCCGCGTCGAATCCTGAATGGATATCAACCGTCAGGTCGGGTTATCTGCAGCCGCGCGGGAAATCCATATCCATTTTTAATATCTTAACATTTTAAACTTTGAGCACTATTATGGAGGTCCGGCATTAAAAACTGAACGAAATTAGTATACAACTGCAAATGTTGGTAAATATACGGGTACGGATTCGCCTTAAAATTCCCAACATACATCCCTGCTGGGCCGAAATTTATCGCAAAGGGCCAGGCATCAAAGTTCTTCCTTTATCGACCCGTACGTTTTGTCTACATTTCGGTAGGTAAAGTGTAAGGCAAGAAATTTAAATTTTCAATTGACTTACACCACATTTCTTCAGTAATTTGGTTAATTTGGTTTGAATTTGAACTTTGAAGTTAAACATTTGAATGACTTCAAATGTTCAGGATGAAATATTCCATTTAATTGTAACAAGTCATTCATTATACTTAATCGCATCTTATCTTTTTTTAAATTAATTGATAATTCAACCAATTTTTTTCTAAATATTACTTGCACTTTGTTAAATGGTTTTAAAAACAATTTTATTGTTTGATACCCTGATCTTTATCAAACACATAAATAAAAGTTTACTTTAAAATACAATAAAATTGTGATATAATAAAATGATATATACTTATCTAAATACAATAACAGTAATAAGTGTAGCTAATGTAGAAACTTAATTAATTAAATATAATAGAAAGAATTTATATCACAAACCAGGCATTATGTATGTAATATTCTCTAATGTAATGATAAACGTCACACAATTATCTAACTTAATAATTGGTATTTGTTGTGTAAGGCATATTAAGCTTCCCATTGCACACAGAAGTGAATCCAATAGTACAGTTATACAATCTGACACCACTATAGGTTTATCATGTCGTTTTAGTCGAGCACCAATTAACATTAGGCTTTCACCTAGTAATTTGAGATGTGCAGCAACGTCAATAGGTTGCAGCATGATTGTTCGTAGCTTAATTTCATCAAAAGATTGTCTCATTTGACAGTCTTCCACTCCGGTATTGATGCATGAATTAAGCCAGTCTGGTTTATCGTAATCTGTAAATTACAAAACACCGCATAATTCTATTTACATCTCTATCAACTTTTTTTTAAAGGAAATCATACCCGTAACACTCTTCTTTTGAATACATTCAACTTTTTCTGTTAAGCATTGAGCTCGATGATGCCAATTATTTCGATCATTGATAGACATTTTAGTCCACATCTCACCTAAGCGAATAGTCATGATTGTCATATCTGTAAAACATTATATATCAAGTTTAAAAGTTTTACTTTATAACACATTAAAATTAATTGAATTTCATTATCAAATTTTGTAATATACAATTTTTATTTATATAAACTATTTTCTTCTTACCTATACTTGGATACTTTTTTAATATTTCTTTTTTCATTTCACTTGACCATAATTTATATCCTGTGTAAACAGGATTCTGCAAAAAAAAAATCGAGTTTAATTTATCTTTAATACTTTCATAAGATACCAATAAAATATGAAAATATTATGATAACATTGAATTATGAAATTTGTATTTACTCGACTATCTGTAACCACTTTAGTTGCAACTAAATCATTTGAAGAATAAATTTTTTTTGGCTCTGGTATTGGCATATTTAATTTTGAAGTTAAAAGATCTTCATCAGAAGCCAAACTATCTTCATCATAACTCGTATAATCTGGTGTTTGTAGTTCATTATTACTTAGAGCTGTATCTGATTCTGTTTCAGAATTAGTTTGTACTGAAACTTCTGAACTGGATTCTGTTTTTACTTTCTTCTGATTTGGTTGATACTTCACAGAAACTTTTTTTTGATAATTCAATTTTCTCTTATGCGATTCAAAAACAAAATTCTCATTTGAATTATCTGATTGATTCTGTATATTATCATTTTTAATATTTTTAGATTGTTTTGATGCTTGGTAGGTTTTTGAAAGCTTATTCTTCTTTTTATTGTTGATCTTAGTATCGTCAGTATCTAAGTACATTAATTTAGATGACTTTTTACGTACTCGACCACTACGTGACACTCCTGCTACTTGCAATTCTAAATTAATAATTTATAATAAATTAATTTAAGTTTAGATATAAAATATAATGAAATGTCAATAAAGAAGCATACTTTATATCATATTTCTTTACACAATTTAGGTATTTTCATATTTACTACTTACCATCTGCTTCAAAAAGTTTTGAAGTTGATGCCATTATTTTTAATAAATAATTTTTTTATTTATAGGTACAATATATTTTTTCAGTCAGTGCATAAAAGTACATAGATAGATCTTTTTCATTAATCAAATAATATTCCTCGATATAATTTTAATAGCTGCAATATTATAATACATTAGTTAATATCAAGTTTTTGAATAAGTTGCACATGTCGGGCATATTTCAAACACAAAGAGCTTTAAAAATCCCCATTTCCGGGAAAATAGCAAAATGAAGCCGCGCCTCTGCAGCAACGCCGTTGATGGCGGGATAAATGAATACTTGAAATTAGATATTCATTTTTCATAGTGTATTTTTAGTTTAAAAATTAGTATTAAGTAATACCTGTGTATGTACATCCATTAGAATTTATTAGATATCAAAATTATAAAATCGATATTTATTTTTAATTCTTGGCTTATATGATGTCGCTCTGTGATTTTTTATAAAAGAAAACAGAACCAGAATTTGCACCTGTATTTTAAATAAATAATATTTCATGATGACTTACCAAAGTCAACTGCAATGTAAAATACAAAAATAATTACTACAAATTTCATAAATGCTGCAAATAATACAACATAATTATGTTTCAATTTTTACTCTGCACTTGCATCCTAAAATATGTGTTGATTTCTTTTGCTCTTTCACTAACTGATGGTAGCTAAGATACGATATTTTATTTTACAGTTTTATTTTAGAGACAGCACTATTTATCTACTCAGCTGAGGAGTCAGTTGATTTAAGTATATCTCTGCGCATGCTTTTAAAGGTACAGTAAACACTAAACATTATTATTGCCAACTTGAACTTACTAAACAGAAGGAAAATCGTATAATTCATACACGAATCTGCAGATTATAATTATAGTTCGCTCAGCTCAGCCACCTTTATTCCTTCTGTTCCTCACTACACCTACACCGATATATATTAATATTAACTCCGTATTCCATCGATGACCTTATTATCAATCCCATTCCTCTCATTCCAATCCTTATTTTTTTGCGTCAAGATAGCCTTTCCCGCCACTGCTCGACAATCATCAACGAATGGCGCTCACCCGGCCGGTCGTAATGTATGAATTTATGGGTGACTCCACGTGAGAAATACATTTTGCACTAGTAGTTTTACCTCTGTAAGGTCAATCTAGATTTTCGTTAATTCATTGGAAATTAATTAAATAATAAATCATAAAAATGGCCGGGGGTGAGTAATTTATAATGCACTTCTATCTGTTTTCATAACATTACACGGCCTAACCTATTGAAAAATCACCTATCTAATTGAAATCTTGTATGATTTTTTATATTTCATTCTGTGATAGTTTATGTAGAAAACTTTCCTTTTTCGCCAGAACATTAATTTAAGAAGTTTGAAGTTCAAAATTTGTATTTCTTTATTTATATAGATATACTGTAATGTTGTAGTACGTCACGAATGTATACAATGATAACGCCACAAGAATTGCACTTGGCTGTATTTTACTAATTTTTGTTATTTTTTAAATAAATGTATAATATTAGACTCAATTTTTTTATATGAACTATCAAAATATAAAATAATAAGTCCTGCAAGGTTTAAATTGCTTTGGATAAAGATATAAAATGAAGATACACATTCATAGCTATTATATCCTTTTAAATATGGATACATTGCTTATTTATTGATAACTCATTCAATTTCAGACAAAAATAATACGGAGGATATGTGGACTCCCTACAAGGAGTTACAAAATCTAGTGGAACGGTATGTCACATCATCGCCAAGTACACTAGATCCACAATTTCATGAATTTTCAGAAACACTACGTAATCATCGACAAAATTTTTTAACACTTTTAAAAAATCCTGTAAATATTTTTACTATGTATATTATAAAAAACAATATTGTATTCATCAAATACTTAAAATAAGACTTATCATTTCAGCCAAAAAATACGAAAAGTCGAGAAGAAATTTTGAAAGGAGATACCGAAGGTATAACTTCACCTGGGCTAGGTCATCAACTGCTTACTAAAGAATTAATTGATGAAACCCTAATCATAAGTGACATGTATGATTTAAATGAATTTATGGCACTTGATTTATTGTACACTGCTCAATTGCAAATGCCACATCATCCAGGTTTAACAAGAGGTTTAACAGCTATTTTATTATATTATGATGGAAGGAAAGCTCTTACTTCAGCACTAAAAACTTTGATACAGGCGAGATCAGGACACAGTTGGATGTTAGACATACCATTGACTTTAACAAAGCAAATAACCGAATATACTAACAAAATGCAAGAAGATGGGCTGTTAGATAGGATATTACATTTGCTTGAAGAAATGGATCCCACAAAGGTTATTAGTATTCTATGAATATTTCACATAAGATTATTAATTTTTAAATTCTTAATAAAATTACGAAAACATTCATGTCATTGTAAATACTACATTTGTGATACATAATTGACAAAAATTCAAAATGGTAACTAATAGCTATTATTCAACTTATTTTGAAAAAAAATGATTGCATATAAAGGTAAATTTCATTATCATTGATTTTTCAAACAAATTAAAATTAAAAGGTATAAAATCTTTACGTCAAAGTTTTTTTGATATAGCAAACGAAGAATATCGTAACATCATTTAATTGATTACTGTCCTAACTTTTAGGAACAAGATCTTCTACAACAAAATAGAGCACTTGGTAGTGCAAAACATCATTACATGGTTATGAAGCTATTTAATGATACTAGACAGGATTTGGCAGACATTATTTATATGTGGTCAGCACAATCTACTTTACCAAGTACAGTTATGTTTCGGCTTCTATCATTGTTACAAAAACGGCATCCAGAATCAGAGGCTGGTGAAGGTAGTCCAGATAAAGTCACATTGGCTTTGATTATGGCCCTTTTGAATTCCCTCAATTTAAGCCCTTTGCACAATCGTGAAGATGGTGAAGGTATAAGCAAATTGTTTGATTATTTATTATCTATAAAGTAGAATCATATACCATTATAATAAATTTTTTAAATTTAATATTTTATATCTTATAGACATAGTACGTTCAATGCCTTTGATAGCAGAAAGAGGTGTATTCGAAGAAATAGTTCAAAAATTAACCACACCTAACATTGTATGGGAAAGTGCAGGATTAAGAGGTTTTGTACAATTTGTGCTGGCCATAGCTGTAACAACAATCAAATCAGCACCTAATCTTTGTCCAACACAAAATATCACAAAGGAAGATGAAATTCTCGTTGAAGCCGCATTGTCTAACAAAGCTTTTCATTTTGCAGCAGAAATACTTTTCAAAAGCGAATATTTGCACTTTGAAGAATTTTACATCCGCTACTTTCATACTTTAATATCAGATTTTGTTTTATTAATGCCACTAAAAGTTAAGGAGTTAAGAAGTCGAGCTGACGAATCTATGCGCTTAATTCAGGCTTATCAACAAGAAGGAATTGATCCACCAGTTAATTTAGATAATCACTTTAAATACTTGATGCTCATGGTGGCTGAATTATATAGATATGATCCATTAAATTTAAATCTAGCAATGGACTATTGGTGTCAACATTCGGAACCTTCTCATGTACCAAATTCTATTCATGCTAATCGTTTACCATCAAGACAAGTTGCATTATTTAAATTTATAAGATTAGCTGGAGAAATTCTTCCTGCTGGTTTATTTGTTCCATATCTTAATATGATTGCTTCCCTTGCTTCATCAGCACAAGCTGCTAGACAGGCCTTCAATTTCCTTAAGCCAAATGGTAAGTTAAATGTTGTTTTTGTTATTGCATTTCTCTTAATATTTTATGAACAATAAAATTGTAACTTAATCATTAAAATTATTTTTAGGAACCACAAGTTCAACAACAATTTCGTGGGATCACTTTTTTAATTCTCTAAATCGTTACTATTACAATTTACGACAAGAATTACCACCAACACAAGATACAGTATACCGACAGCGAGGTCATCCAAAAGGCATAACACCAAATGAAGTCAAAGGATTAGAAGCAGTGCTTCAAGTAGTCCAAGTGGTAGCCAAGTACGATGAGATGTCCAGAGTAGCTTTATGCGAACATCCTGGATGGAAAGTATTACAATCACTCATAGGTTTAGTGAGCTGTGCTATGCCGATACCTTTAAAAGGAGTTTTGGTAAGGACTTTGGCAGCTCTTGCTAAATCTCCAGAAAGCTCGTCTAATATATGGCAAAATTTAGAAGCTGCGCAAATTATTACAACAATTCCAACAACCAGCAGTTATCAACCGAGAGGGGTTCAAACTGAATTAGAAGAAATCGAATCCAGAAATGAAGAGTATCCGCTTACGAGAGCAATGCTAGAATTACTGGATGTTTTAACTGATTTTCCTATTCCTCGCTTACTCGGCGTTGGTCAAAGAAACCCAGGATTCGATCCATATTTACACTTCATCATTAACACCGTATTTCTTAGATTTAACACACGCTCGTACAAAAACCCAGGTGAAAAATGGGAAGTTGCAAATGCTTGTCTGAAGATTCTTTTCAAACTGCTGAAACAATATGAACCAACGGTAGAAGATTTCATTGGATGCAAGGTAGAGCTTCAAGGAGGTGAATCAACTGTAGTCAATGCTTCGCCTGGCTATCATTTGATGACCCAGCTTCATTCAAATACAGAATTACTCAGAATAATACTTTATATTCTTGATGAAGGCTGTAATTATCTCGATACTTACGATTCGTTTCCTGGTAAAAAGTATCTAGAAGAAAGTACACTGAATGCTTTAGAAATCTTAGAATACAGCTTGAAGACACAGCATCAGTACATGTCACAATTAGCTGCGGTCTCGTCTTCGAACCGCATTTCGACTGGACTATCTCGTCTCCTATTAGGGGTTAATCATCGTACGGGAAAACCTGATCATATGATCAATGTTGCCAAGTATATTTTATACAATAATTGGCTGCGGCGACACGCTTACGTTGCCGTTGGTGTTATTCAAGGAGTCTCGAATGAACCCGGTGCTGATTCAGAATTACTTTCAACATTTACTTCTACACCGACGCTCACTACAAACATCAGACACGGTTTTGTAGAGTGTTTGGATATGGAAGATACTGGAAATGAAAACGAGGAAGAAGGCGAGAAAAACAAACAGCAATCAGGACACTGTAAAGACAGAATTTTACTACTAATGATGCAAAGTATTACTCGCCCAGCACCAAATCTAGCTCATTATTTACTTGGATTTAAAATTTCTAAAGATATAAGTAAAACGCTATTTCAACAACCGGGAATCCTTGGTTATCCACGAACGTGCTTACATTCGATTTCGGGAATTTTGGAGTTGTCGCTGGAAAGAGGCAGGGATAAAATAACAGAAGCCTGCTATTGGTTCCTTCATACCTTAGTTTCAAATAATAAAACATCTACTCCAGTTTTACGATTTCTACGAATTGCTACTAATCAAGATTTTGTTCAACGTCATTTGTCAAAACTTCCATTTCAAGGCACTAACAGAGCTACGGATTTGACTTGTATGTCTTGGCTTCTTAAGATTGCTGCGATTGAGTTACGCGTTGGAAGTGGAAGCTTACAGAATTCTCTTATACAAAGACTCGTTGGTAAGTGTCATTTAATTAATTTAATAAGTATTCTTTTTATTTCTTACAAAGTAACCAAATTAAGGTCATTAAATATGATTATAAAATTTTTTTTAATGAAAATATTTTTTTGCAGGAAATTTGGGACAAGATCGAGATCAAATTGTTCCTTCACAAAAATTGCTAATGGATTTGTTGCATTTCATAGATTTTCAATTACAATTGGAATCACCGAAATCGTGGGAATACTTTGATCCTTCCCAAGTTGAAATGGTATTTGGTCGTTGCAGTGTACCAGTAGCTCTTTCTGGTGGACCTCAATTAATCGACATAAAAAAATTACATTCACTTATAACAGAAGAATTATCTGTAACTCAGGGAAGCGCAACAGCCACTCAAAGAAAACTTATGCAGCAGGAACTACAATCAATTTTAGCGTATGCCTTAAAGAGAAATCAGACTAAAACTCTTTCCTATGCAACTGTGAAATTTGTAGAAGGCTGGTGTCAAATGACTGAAATACTGTTTTCTATAGCAACCAACCAACAACTTCCTGCAGCACAAAGACAAAATTTCCTATTAAATCTTTCTCATGATTTACTACAGAAAATGACTTCATGCGAGGCACTCAATGAAATAAAAACTTTGGTTTCTGGAACTGTCTTAATACTTTTAGTAAATTTGCGAGTCAGCTTTGCATTGCAGTCTGATGATGAATTGTTACCTTCTTCACCTACAAATACAACTATGATGAAAATAATTTTGAATCACATTCTTCAATGGATTCTTAATTCTGAAGCTTCATCTCAGAAGGTTCGAACACATCTTTATGGAGCTCTTCTTTATTTCCTTTGTGTGGTAGGCTCGGATAAACCAGGTGATAACATTGGTGGAGGTATGGATACGTTTGTCAGTCAATTGGACAGCTCTTTATACAAGGCATTACCAATGCAAGAACGCTCACATCGATATGCCACTATTCAAGTTATTAACAGTTTTGGTGATAAATTAATGGATATTATATGCCATAGTTGTTCAGGTGGACACGACGTTTGCAAGATGCTCGGACTTTCTTGTTTAAACAAAATTCTCGAACTGGATTGTGACAATTCGTGGGTAATTTATTTATCAAGCCGAGGGTATTTGAAACATATGATTGATAGTTTATTGGAATCTGATAACATGCTGCGCTGCATGCTTCAACCAGATCCTCAAACTTTAAGACCTCTGTACTTATATGAAGCAAAAATGGCAATGTTCACTCGAATGGCTTCAACAAGATTAGGTGCTGAAAGCCTTTTGGAAAGCAAGATTTTATCTTGTCTCTCAAGTATGTCTGTCGTTGATCAACATCCTGATGTTCATGATAGCTTCAACAGAATTGATCCTTCTTTCTTACCTTCTGTCGGCCAAAGGTATCAACAGATCTTTTTACCAATGCTCTATTTATGTGACGCTTTACTTACTACTCTTGGCACAGAAAACCAATCATGTGCGATACAAATTTGTGGATTTTTACAAAGTCATCGGGACACAGTTGAGATGACTTTAAGGAATGTGTTACCCAGTTCAAACACACTTTTTATAAATGAAGTAGCATGTTTAACTGGAGTTATTGCTAGATCCGCCAATATTGGTAAGTTTTGAGAACAGCTATAGTTTATTTTAAATATCTAATATCTATATTAAATTAAATAAATAAATAAATAAATAAATAAATATATTTATTTTCAGATATGTACAAATTAATGGATGAAGAAGTAGAAAAAATAGACATAGGAGATACTAATGCGGGAGATAACAGCGGTATGAGAGAATTACGAGCTCATCTTTACAGATTGCAAAGGCATATGTTGGCTTTGCTACCAAAGTTTCAGCCACCATCTAAGGGAGATATTGATCAGCCAAACTTTTCATCTGTTCAGATTGCTGCTAATATAATGCTGTTTGCTCGAAATCAAATGCAGCATAGCCGAATGGATCAGAAACTAAGAAATGTACTTTTTGAACCTTATTTATCACAAAGGCCTGATAGTCGTGATATTAGAATGAGAGAAGCATCTAGTGGAATGCATTTGGGTATTGTTGTTGAACATTTAGTTTCCGCTACTAATTTGCTGCATCACGAATTATCGCAGAAGAGGCTTTCATCTATAAAGGAGATGAGTTTGTCCGATCTTAAAAAGGTAATTATAGTTAACTAAATTATTAATAAAAATGAAAATTATACAAAACCCACTTGGTCATAATATAAGAGATATTTTCACAGTTGATCAAAATATTTTATCAAAAGCTTTTTAATGTTAACTAATTAAAAATTATAAAATAAATGTGAATAATAATTAATCATAATAGTTTTCATAACAAAATTTTATTGATTTTCAGTATCTTACAGAAGAAGAAACAGAACTAGACATTGGAAAGCAAAGAATAATCATTGAACAGCGTATTAATCGTCAAGAAAAAGATAAAAAACAAAATATGAAGTATGCTTCTATAATTATTGAACATAGTTTATATATACTTTGGAGTCATATGGATTTTTACGCGATGCAAATGCTGGCGCAGTCCAGATCTCATTGTAAGTTTAGATATGTATAGTATAAATGTAATTAAATTTGTGTATTTCTATAAGTATTATGATAGAAAAAATGTTTTTAATACTTTGTTTCAGTATCATCTGTGAATTTGGATGATAGTACTTTAGAATGGAGAAAATTAAATGAATTGCTTCCAGAATTAAAAAAAGGACTGGTGTCTGTTTTTACAGACAGTTTTGTTACAAGACTGTTAGAAACACATAGTGAATACACAACAGTAAATCAAGGTTTCATTGAAGCACTTGTTAGAAGAATTAAGCGACTATTACAATTCATTGCCGCGAAATAAATTATATGTATATAAATTGTATAAATTAATTAAAACCATTTATTGTTATATTTTCACTTAATAAATATTTTGTAAAAAATTTATTAAAATATTTGTTCATATGTTTTCTCTTATAACTATTTACATTTTTACATAAATGATTATAACTTTTGTAGTGTTCATGAAAATGGTATCGCAAAAATCACAAATAGATAATCTGTTTAATTGCACAATATGAGCAAGTGTTTTTAATGACAATCTTCATCATTTATTTTTATTTACATATATATTTATTTATATAAATTACTTTATATA
>UELV01064157.1:836-19067 GCA_900490015.1 Megastigmus stigmatizans
TCCTTGCTCCCGTCATCGCACCGAATATCCCGGCGCGCGGAAAGCCCCAACCACTCTATCTCTCTCTCTCTCTCCCACACCCTCAATCTTTCTCAAGGCCGCGTGAATCTCTCTTCCTCTCTCTCTCTCTCTCTCTCTCTCTCTCTGCTTCTTCTTCTCTCCCGCTCTCTCACTGGCGGGAAATCGATTCTGCTCGCGCGCGCGTTCTCCACTCGAGATTCCCGAGATTTCTCCCCCCTGCTTCATCTTCTTCTCGCTCCCTACTTCTCTACTCTAGGCGAACTTTTAAACCAAGTGCAAGAGAGAGAAAGAGAGAGAGAGAGAGAGAGATGAAGATCTAGCGAAACCCATTGACTTAGTTTTGTGGAGGCGGGGGAGAGTCTCGGAGGGTTGTTGTCTGTATACTTATCATAACGATTTCAGATATCGCCGATCGATTCCAATTTGGACTTGACCGAGTGACTATGTTAAATTTTTTGCTTGTTGTTGTTTCGATGGCATTGTTGTAATCAAAATATGAATACGCCGGAACGGCTTGATGACTTTTTTTCAATTATTGCGAAAAAACGTTTGTAGAATTATATTAATGAATTTTCGAGAATCTTGAAACATGCAAAATTAAACGGGGTTATTTATTATTATATCATCGTGATAAACTTTTAAGACATTTAAACCAGATTTATATGCCGTTATGCTTAAAGTGTTCGTTCACGTGGCGCTAATCAGTTATTCTGCATATTAAAGGAGTTACGCTCAGCAGGGACTATTAAAAACTTGTAACCTCTACTGCTTATGGGCCGTAGAACTTTTTGAAATTATGAAACAATAGCTCACGTATCGTTTAGAAAATCGGAATTGACAATTACGGTGATTGTCGTTGCTCGTTTAATTTAGTGCCGCGAGAGAAAAGGGATGCAGGGAAGAAAAAAAAAAGTTTTCGCAGAATTCGAGAATGTTAATTTACTGATGTTGAGACGACACTGTAAAGGCTAGGAGAAGAAATGGGTTACCGCGTTAATGGATAAAGTTTCTCGGAACATTTTGTACTTCATATAAAGAAGAGTAGAGTCGAGTAATCGAGGTAGTTGATTAAAGCTGCGCAGTGTATTGAATCTTTTTTTTTTAGTATGTCGACAAATTAAACGTTTTATAAACAATGACGAATTTCTTGATTGAGATTATTTTTGAAACAATTGTTGTACATCGTTTTTTCGTAATTAGCTTGCATAATACACAAGCATAAAAGGAGCGGATATTAATAATTTGTATAGTCAGTTTTCTTCGTTTGTTCGCATTATAAGGGTATTCAAGAGCTAAATTTATCCATCTTGTTAATGCTTGAGTCCATTCTAAGGAAAATGTCTTATTATGCGGCAAAATTCAATTATGATTTTTTTATATATCCAGCATATTATCTGATGAATTTTGATTCTTATTTTTCCAGAGATGAAAAAAAAGTGTATCAAATAAGTGCGAGCAAACTGTGATATGTTCAAAACAAGGTTATATTAATATACTTTGGGATTTCTCATCACTGGCTTTATGTGTTCTAATTACCACTAGTACATAGCAAATTATTTCCTAAAGCATAATTTTCGATTACCGGACAAACTTTAAATGTGATTCCTAATGCTTATTTCGCTTATTATTTTTAATGAAAATTTACTGACTTACGGTGCTCAAAGTCCCCAAGGAGACCAATTTCATTTTCAAATACAATGGTGACTTTGTAGAATGGGAACATACTGATGCAATTAGATAAAGTACAGATACATAAGCAGTAGAGTGCCGGACACGATAAATAATATTTTATTTTGACACCGATTATTGCCATCGTTTATCGACTTAATCATTACGTATAATGTAACTGTCACAGTAATTAGCAATAAGAATTAATCTTTTAAGTGAACACTCTAACGTTACGATCTTCATAAATATGTAAATGCAATGCAATATTTTTTATCTTATTCCGACCTAATTCTGTAAATAGGTCATTTTTGAAGAAATATTTTTCGTTTTTCATATTTAAGTTAATGCGAACCCATACGCATATATATATATATACTTACCAACATTTGCAGTTACTATTTTCATTCAAATTTTAATATTTTAATATTTTATAGCCAGGACGCTATTCTTTACCGTATATTAAGTGTACTTACGCAACTCATTCTGCGTAGTAGGAAAGAAAAAAGTATGTAAAACTTTTTTTTTACTAATATAGTAAAGTAGATGAGTACGGATTCCCTTTAACGGTTATATACTCTAATTCTGATTCAGCAATATGTTTTTTATGTAATTTATGAGTGAGTGGGTTTCATTCAGTGAACGAAAGCATGTTTTTAATATTTATGCGAGCGTCTACCAAAAAACGGTCAGCGGGCGCGCGCAGTGCATTTTTTGCGTAAAAGGCACTCTTCGCGCATGTTCGAGTATAAAGTCGCATGCCAGCGCAGTGCGAAGAGCGCGCGCGGCCACTCGCTGCTGTCCTTTTAATCTTTTTGCTTTTGAACCCTTTATTTCTCCAACTTGAAAATTTAGGGTTTTGTAGCTTAAGACTTGCATTTTCGAATGATGAAATTTATATTGAAAAGATAAATAGTATATTTTTTTTGGAATGGTCTGAACATTCAAATTGAATTTTCGACCAGAAAAAAGTATTTTGGAGTAAAATGACACCACTAGAAAGAGCAGGAAAAAATCTATCGATATACATGCTTTGTTTTTTTTCTGACACACTCAACGGAGGATTATAGGCGAGTTGAAGAGAGCGCCTTTTACGCAAAAAATGCGCTGCGCGCGCCCGCTGGCCGGTTTTTGGTGGACGCTCCTATATATGTATATGAGCTAAATATTGAAACAATACCCTTAAAATCATTATTTAAATGGATTTATGTATAAAATTACGAAATTATGTATTAATAACGAAAATAACGTACATAGGTACCATTAATATAAAGAAAAATAACGAATAATGAATGAAATTTAATATTCGAATTTTTTAAATTTATAATTATTAAATAAATTGGTATTTAGATGAAATATCTACAATGCTAACACATTTAATCAAAAGTTTTAATCTAAATAAAAATTTTCTTTTTAATATAATTGATTGGTGCAACAAAAGAACATATTCAAGTGGAACTTGTGAACGAAAAAGTTGATGAATATACAACGTTGAATTTGTACATTAGTTTTTAGTTTCTGGATTTTGAGTTTTTGGAATTTCTAGTTCGTTATTTCTTGTTGAAATTTATTTTAAAAGAGAAATAACCAAAACTTACATCGTTTTCCTTTGTCTGTAAAAATATTTGCATGAAACTGAAATAAATCTCTATGATTTACAGTAGTTTCAGATATATTTTTGTGTACAGCTAGAAACAAAATATTGTGATTTTTTGCAGAAAATAAATATGCTCCAAATAAAATTTTTGTATTTGAGAAAGTGAATATAAAAATGAACTATAAGAAACATTATAAATACAATTTTTCAACACTTCAAAAGGATTATAGTTTTTTACAGTCCGTAGCCAATATATAAAAACAATATTTATTTATCTTATAACTTTTGTGAATTAAACGTACATATCATCTTCTGTTCCTTTATTACCGTCCCTCGGTTTCATGCTCAGATTGTATTACTTGTTTTTTGTCCGTGGACATCACCAGAGACGAAACTTTCTTGACTTACTCAAAATTTCTTTGAAAGTCTCTCCGAATAACTAGTTTTATTTTACAGTATATATAGTACACGGAACAATGTCGCAGAGTAAAGTCAATATATAATCTTCTTATATGTCATATTATATGAGCTTCAAGATTGCGATGTTAGAAATACTTTTTATTTTTGAAGTAAAGAATTTTCGAAGTTTATAATCAAAAAATGTTTTGAACCTCTAAATTTAGCTTTATCATTCGGTGAATTTGTTATCGATGTATCTAGTTATATCAATTCGCTGTTATCAGTTTATAAAATAGACTTGTATCGAGTAAAATGCTTGTGATAGTTATCATGATATTTAATGGATCGAGAGTCGTTGGCATTTCAAAAGCTTTCATGATATTGAAATAATCATTCTGCACTAGGCAAAACATGTTGTCACAAAAATCCTTTTAATAATGACAATCATTATAAATTTTTAATCTTTCACTGCGTCTGAAATCAAAATACATGATCTATTCATAAAAATCCGCAATCAAAGTTGGAATATTCGAAAAAGCATAAAAAATAGTTATAAAAAGAAATCCTAGTGCATAAAGTAACGGAAAAAACTCTTATTGAAAAAAAAAGTAATTTCCAATATCAAAGCATACTTTGTTCGGCGGATTTACCCGAACCGACAGAAATTGATGCAGAAGAAAAAGGGAGAGAGAGAGACGCTGAACCGCGAAGATATGCGGAAACCGTAAGCAGGTCATCTCCTCGGACGTCCCGAAAGCCGTGGCACGTCACGGATACGGGCCACCTAATATAAGTGCCGTGCAGTCATTTATATAAATACTAACACAGAGAGAGAGAGATGCGTATATCTCATTCTGGACGGGGAAGCAGACGCGCGTGCGAGAAAGAGAGAGAGAGAGAGAGACGAATGCGGAGTATGTATATAAACGGTAGCCCCGCGCGCAAAAATTCAGCAACGCCCCGAGAATCACGTAATAAATCTAAAACATTGTAAAATTGTTGCACCACGTCGCGCCTCTATGCGATAAAGTCGACTTTATAAATGCGCTATTTTGAATTTTGACGCGTAGCGCGGTTAAAAATAGATGCTAAAAGACAATGCCCTCGTGGAAATATATAATATAAGGTATGGGCGCGCATAAAGCTAAGAACTTTTTGCCAACGGAAATATATTCGTAGGGTTTGGTGTCGGTATATCTAGTAAAGATTCAAGCGAGATAAGGGCGAGACTTATTTATACCGTATATTTATAGATGTGCGTTATAATAAGTGGATGGGTGTATAGTACCGTGAGACTATGCGTCTGACCGGATGCGGCTCTCGTCTACTTACACTCTCCTTCATAGCATCGATATATTATATGCCTGTATATACAAGACGAGGGGTTAGCGGCAATTTCATAAAATCGACCCCTTTACATTTACGTTGTTTACCATAACACAAAGCACCCCAAGTTTCGTGTAATTCTTTTGTTTCTTGTCCCCACGTGCTGTGGGCCTTTTATTTTTAGAAATCTAAATAAGTCAGCCGTATCCTGACTATGCGCGTAAATCCGCTGGGTTATAAAGTTCGGTGCTCGGTTCGGTGTGTCAAATAATCGCGGGGTTTCGTGCAATACAGCCGTTACTATTAATAATTATCGATTATTGATATTATTATGATTAGAATTAGCGAGACACAGGCTCTCAAACATTACACCGCCGCCCGCGCAGCCTCGTTCGTTTTTTACTTACAGCGAAACGACGACGCTCCTGTACGTAAAATATTCCAATCGCTGTATACCGCGATTCCCAACTAATCTATCTTGCGAGTGATAATGAAGTATTGTCTCATAGCGACCCCCTAATAACGCGCGGAGCATCAACTTTTCCGGCAATTATACGGGCTCCGTAAAAGCGTGAAAAAAAGGTAAAAATCACGCCGCGCGCTCGCGTATAATGCGTGTGCACACGCCAAGATGAAAAAAAACGTCGCGAGAGAGAGATAGAGAGAGGTAGATCTTGTCATCAAGGCTAGAGAGAGCTTATTTATAACCGGCTCCGGGGAAAGAGAGAGAGCGAGAGCGAGAGTGGGACAAAAACGCACACACCCAAGCACATGAAGGAGGAGAGCGCGGGGTATATTTCTTCCCGAGAGCTTCTTCGTGTGTGCACTGCACACGCGCTTTTTCGACGCTCGACTTCACACACTTGTGCTGCTGCTGCTGATACTGCTGCTCTCCCATACACACATATATCCGAACCCTCGCGTCGACAACGAGTTTTAATGCCATCGCGCGGCGAGCGCTTACATTGACAACAGCTGCACGTTATATAGAAGCGCGTATAACTCGTATGCTATATATATACGTAACGGCGCAACTCATGGCTCCCTTGATTAGCGAATGGACGTCGCCATGTATGTACTGTTGCATCTGCACTCGACTTTTTTTTTGGTTTACTATGGAAATTCTCTGCTAATTGGTCATTGTTATGGAGATGCGTTGCGATCGAGCTGTGAATTTTGTTGAAGAGTTGTAGTTTACTGTTTTATGATAAAGGCACGGTATGCGCAATTAATATCGAGTTTGAAGGTTCGACGTATTCTTAGATGATTTTATCGGTTAGTGAGTTGTTCATGGAGATATAAGAAAATTGAACTATTGCATAAATGATGATATAAAAAAAGAACAGTTAGCGATGAATTGGAAGTCAAGGGAAACAACGTGAACAGAAATTCACGCTTCCATCGTGAAATGTGTTGTGTATATATTTCATTACCACACGATAACATTATACTGATGTATCGAATTAGGCTAATATAATCTACTGTTTCCTTAAGTGAGACTATCGGATAATTTAAAACGGAAGTAATTTCAAGTGTACTTGCATACATCAAACTCTCACGAAATTTAATACCGTTGTAAAATTTAAAACTTTTAGAATCAAAATAAAGACGCAATTAATTCGCCAATTTAGCAGTATTACGATTTGTGCAGTCAAAGAAAAACATTTAATTGTCCCGGTATAATACTTTGGAAGCGTTCAAAAACACCCAATTAGAAAAAAAGCTTGCGCAGTTTTACAAACAAAAAAAACAGAGCTTTAGTATATCGCGCACCACTCTAATTTATCTCCGCTTTGAAAAGCGAAAAAAAAAATCCAAAACTGTCAGATGCGAGGCACATTCCGCCGGACAGTTTAATCTCTAAATAAAAGCGGAATATTTCGCTACTCGGAAAAGAGCAACAGCCACGGCATCAAAAAAAAATCTATCACTTATCGGTAGTAAAAGAACATTAAAGAATCTACACGACAAAGAGAAAAAAAAGGAAAAAAAAACAGAAAAACACAACCCACGAAGAAAATTCGATCGGCTTACCAACGCTTGCCGCGGCAGCGATTTTGTATACTTTTTTACATAGGAAAATTTAAATATAAAAACTATACTTTTTGCACTGTGTCGCGGAGATCTTTTCAATTTTTTGTTTTTTAAAATACATTTATTACATCGCGATATATTCCATAACAACTTGAAAAATGATAGCTGTCGCGTACAAAGTACGCCGCCCTTCACCAACTTGTGCAATCACTGAGCGTGATACTGCAACCGAAGCATAAAACCAAAACATATAAGTAACATTTTATGAAAAAAAAAAGAAATTCCATTTTTACATCATTATGCAGCTACAAAAAATAACTAAAAGCGCACAAACTGGCGTGTATAAAGAAAAAGGGAAAATTGTGAACAGTAAATTCTGAAAGAAAGTCACGATATACCTGCGCAGCTGGTATGAAAATCAGCGTTCACGCGTATAACACTTGAATACATCTTAAGGCAAACAAAAGAATATCTTCTCCCTTTTCCCCTTCCTCGTCGTCACTTGCAGTGTATAAAAAGCACTCGAGCTTCGCCCCGTGCCCTCAAATAAAGCACACACTGTACACACCCCACCAGCACGTACCGCAAATATATAGATATATAAGAAATGAAAACTCCATATACTCATAGAGACACAGAAAGAGAGAGAAAGAGAGAGAACTCGAGACATTATTGCACCGCAACACAATGCAACTCAAATATAAATAAAGTTTGTTTTAATCGTCGACGAAGTAGTTGTTTTACCCCTTAAAAGCTTGCTCCTTTTAATTCCTTAACTGATATTTTTATTTCGACGACAACGCGGGAAACAAAGTTTCTGGAAAAATAGGGAATAATGAAATATATATATATATCGTAAAATTTTCATGTAACGTATAGCAAGCATAAGCTCGCTTTTATATTATTAGCGCGCGGAATAAATCTTTCTTCAGTTTCTGGATATGACGTGCATATTAATATAAATAAACGTGGATATAATAAACTCGGTCGAAGCAGCTTTTCACTCAACTTTTCATATATTGTTTGTGCGAAAAGGACTGGAAGGTTATTTTACGTAAATATTAGCAATGCGGATATGTAAATTTCCAATAAAAATATTTATCGCGCGGGTTACTGATTTCATTAAAAATGAATGATGTCGAACAGTAATAATACGTTCTGATAAAGTCACATCCTCATCCAAAGATAAACATCATCTATAACCGTGTCCAATGCTGAACCAAAAGAACTTTACACAATAATCCACCAAATGCCGTCGTTCTCCCAAAATAAAATCGTCAAATTTGTCCAAGTCCACGGAAATATTCAACTTGTCGCATTTAAATGTGACCCACCATAAAGCCATTATTCACTCGGAAAAAGCTCGTTTCTCAAGCGGCGCGCACGAAACAATTTCCTAGCTTCATTCGTCTCTTATTCTCCCATCTCTCAAAGAAATAAAAGAATCCTCTGTTCTATATATCCAATTCTTAGTCAGCAGATCAAAAAAAAGAAAGAAAGAGAGACAGAAAGAGAGAGAATCTTGTGTAACCTTAAGGTTTTTCGAAAGAGTAAAACTGTGCTCGAGTCCTCGTGAGCCCTTAAACTCTTCTGTGCAGCAGCACTTGGCGATCGAGCGAAGGTGATAAAGAGAGAGAGAGAGAGAGCGTATATAACGTCGACCGGAAAAAAGTGTATATATATATATATACGCGTGGGTGCCCGATAAGAGCCGATGAAGAATGAAGAGAAAGAGGAGGTATAGAAGTAAAAAAAAAGCAAGGAAGGAGAAGAAAGTTTCGCGCCGCGATGCAGGCGGAGAGAAGAGGGATTTATTAGCATTTTAATTGCCGTCGAGTCTCGAGGGCTCTCTCTCTCTTTCTCTCGCGTATACCGTCACTTGACGAATGCCTTGCGAAGGGGATGGGACGACTCTCTTCTTCTTCTTCTATTTTTTTTTTAGTTCCTGTTATACAGCCCGCTTTGAGAGGCTGGCCTGCATTAATCTAGAAAAATTCTAGTATAACAGCGATATGCGCCGGGGCCGCGGCCGCGGCAAGCGTTTGTAAGCGGATCGACTTTTCTTCGTTGGTTGTGTTTTTCTGTTTCTTTTTTTTTTTTCTCTTTCTCGTGCAGATCCTTTAATGTTCTTTTGCTACCGACAAGTGATAGATTTTTTTTTGATGTCGTGGCTGTTGCTCTTTTCCGAGTAGCGAAATATTCCGCTTTTATTTAGAGATTAAACTGTCCGGCGGAATGTGCCTCGCATCTGATAGTTTCGGATTTTTTTTCGCTTATCAAAGCGGAGGTAAATTAGTGCGATGCGCGATATACCAAAGTTCTGACTTTTTTTTTGTTTGTAAAACTGCGCAAGCTTTTTTTCTAATTGGGTGTTTTTGGACGTTTCCAAAGTATTATACCGGAACAATTAAATGTTTTTCTTTGACTGCACAAATCGTTATACTGCTAAATTGGCGAATTAATTGTGTCTTTAGTTTCAGTTTAAAAGCCGTTCTACATTCATTAATCTGTCCCTCTCATTCGGTATTATATATTAACATCTTATACTTGAAATAAAGATAGAAATAAAGGCAATTCTAATTAAAATTCTATCAAATTTTTCATTAAATATATAGGGAAAAGAGTCTTGATGATCCCACCAATCCAAATTAACATATCGCATTCTGAAAATCCACGATTCATAAAATTTTAGAAAAAGAAAAACCTTTTCACTGTCGCTCGCGTCAGATATATACATGCACCGCAAGCAATCGATATCTGCAAATTGTACAGACGCAAAAAAAAACTGCCTTGTGATTATCCCTCCCTTATAATTTAGGTGTTCCGCGCCAACTGTTATTCCTACTCCCGTATACTAATCCTATATTCCAATGCATACACCGACTCTCTTTGTTCGTTAAACGTCTTTTTGCCCGTCTACATATGTAAGCTTGAAAATTGGTCTAATTTGTATTCTCCATGATTTATGCCCACAGTATCGAGCTTATCCCTATATATATATACGCGTTTAGGAATTTTTCCGTTTTTCCCCTCCTCACGCGGGGGAGAAGACAAGTTAACCTGGCTTCTCTTTATGACGGACGTGCAGAGGGAGAGAGTGAGCTATTACGGGGGAGGGGGGGGGGGGGGGGGGGGGTAAAAACAAGTCGGAGCTTTTTCGGCAAGATCGAAGCAAATTTTCCGATCTCCTCTCTCTCTGTTCTGGTAAACAAGATTGATAGCCGTTGGACTCGACGGTATACACTTGACGGTTAAACGCGCACCGCGGCTCATTTCCTACGTAAATAACTGATACGAGTTTAAGTGTTGTTGTTTTCCTTGGATCGGGGATGATTTTGTACAAACTTGTATATTTGTTTCTTTACAAACGATAAGCGATGGGATATTTAAGTATAGCTTATTTGTGACGTAAGCTTTTCCGCGCTTGGGTTATAATTAATTGTTTCAATTCAGATAAAAACAAAGAAGAAGGCTACGAGTATTAAACAAATCGGCTGCACAAGTCGATAATAAACAATATAAATTATACAAAGCTTCAAGATGACGTTACGTTAAACTTCATTAAACTCGTAGCGTTCGCCGACGCGATAAAAGGATTTATTTTTATTATATACGCGCATCTCGATGTTGCCGCTCCGCTGCGGTTATACTCAGAGAGAGAGAGAGAGAGAGAGAGAGAGAGATAGAGAAAGTGAAAAATCACAATGACGCATCAAACTTCGCAGAGCTGTTTGCAGCTCGATAAGACAAGCAAGATCAACCTCATGTCAAAACAATCGGTCTTGTGTATCTTGACGTTTTCTCGAGCGAACATCTTTCATACATTATATACATATACGGAATCGCATCGCTCGCGCCAAGTATATATAAGCCGTAATAAAACATTATCTCTATGTTATACACGCGAAATTGAATCCCTATATGCCCGCGCGGTTATACAGCTGGAGTTTTGTCAATATCCGCGTTTCGTTTGTCCCCTTCTGTTTAATTCAAACTTCTGACGTGTACAGCGCGCCCAACAACTGTGCAATCAGAGCAAGTACAAACTCAATGATCAAACAGATTATAAGTGGATAAAAGACAAATTCGGTTTGCGTACACAGAGCGTCAGCTCGGCCGCGAGTTTATCTTAATTAACAAGTTTCAAGCTGCTGGAAATTTTGCCAAACAATAAATCATTGCGAGATTATGAAATATTGTGAACTCGTTCTCTTTCATCAAAAATTAGTTCCAATACCTTGACAAGCCAACCTGAGCACTAAATCATTTTTAACGGGTATTTATTCAATAATATCTTGGAATCCTCTCATATATTGCTACTTTCCCCATCGAATCAATGCTTTTCGACTCAGCTCCACCAAAAAAAATCCCAATGTAGAAAATAGATCACTTGCAAACGTTACAAGGGTGGCTTTTTTCACTCTGAAAACCATGACGATGCCAAAACAGCTCCGAATGATATATGTAAGATATCGAGGGCACGTGCTGCATGCGCTCTAACACAATACCGCCACCGAGCACTTTTTGCGCGTGAAAAAAGAAAATTAGCTGCCGCTACCCCCAAACTGCCGCGGTGAAAGTGTACACGGACAAGGTTATTCGAACGTGCAGAGGTTCGTCGTAATGGTTCCTTCGCTACCTATATACAGCCCTAAAAGTTCGTGGGTCGTGACACACGCAATCGCGTGTAAACCAGCAGCGTCACGAATGATACTTTGCCACGGCCGATGCTTGGCGGACGTGAAAGTTTTTTCAAATATCCCTTCTTTTTTCCACCTAGCGCGCAATTAACTTCCTATTTCCTTGTTGCGATCGAGCGACGTGCGCTTGGATGAGTCGTTGAAATGATGTTAATTTGAAAAAAAAAAAAATACATGTTTCTAAGTAGTTTACAGCTATTTTTCTGGATGAAGGTTTCGCGTTGGTGTTGCTTAGTGCCTGCAAGTAATAATTGTGTGAAGAGCTATACAAGGCGCAAAGTTAGAAGAGTGACTAGCTGTGCTTATGTGCAGCAGAGGCCTTAACGAGTAAAAACTTATGTAACGCCAAATTGCTGCTCATTTATAGAAATATTTTCTTCGTGGAAAGACCTGAAGTTGAGTGTACCTACAACTGTTACAAGCAGCATCCGCTGGTTTAAAAATATACCGCTGGTTTGAGAGTATTTTTTGATGGGAATAGATTCACCGCATTTATTATTTCTGCAATCGATAGATTTCATTAATGCAAAAACAACACGATTGCTTATTATTATTTCTCTGCGCTCGAGATATTGTCGATCAATTTTGAGTTATTTATACAGCTCTCGGAATATAGTTGTTATATACTCATTCCCGGGATTCTTAATCATTTGCAAGTTCGAATATCTGCATAAATATATAAGCGCTTTTCGTTTACTTCAAACGGGCACACTTGGAGGTTCCAAATTCAAAGGTTGAAATAATATGTACAGTTAAAGTAACCTCGACTTTTCACGACTCTTCCACATAGAGTTTATATCTGCCGAAGGCTATATGAGACTGGTAAAACATAAATTTTAAATGCACTTAGCCTTTAAATGGCGGCAATTATGCCTTCGGAATTTTTATTTATTTTTATACTTTACGGTTTGAGAATTTGTAAATATTTTGGATTCTCGCGAAACGACTTATGGACTTGCTTCAAAAGGTTGAAAATACCGCGATCGCTTCGGTTCGCGCGCAAAGTAGGTGCATTTCAAAAATGCAATTGAAGCTACTTTCGGTATGGCAATGTTGATACTCCTCTGACCTACACCTATTTTTGCATTCCATCTTAATAAATACTTACATCCCATAAGTGCTTTTATCGATCGATTATACTTAACAACTTAATCATCCCTTACATCTAAGCAGCCATTACACCCTCCCCCCATCCCAGAAATGTTCAATTTATTAAATCAAATTAATTTGGCGCTGAAACCAAAGGATACAATCTAAAGCGCGTATCAAAGGGAAATTCTATGGAGCGACGAAGCCATTAGATTTTCCTATAAATAGTCGAACTCTCTCGCCGGCGTGGGATATGTACATAACGATTTTTGAACGAAAGATTAATGGTGTCTTCCTGTTTTCGCCACATTCCATTTACCTTTTCTCCCTGGTATAGCGTTAAAAAGAAAAACGCTCGATCTCCCTTTTTCCTAGCGCCACGTCCTGCAATTTAACGGTATACCATGCTTCCGAATGGAATACACCCTCTTGGCCGATTGTTTAAGTTCATCGGGGCGGAAAGGGATATATATACCTTCCCGCCCCGACGAACTCAAATATATGTGTATATATGTATAAGAGTTGACTCGGCATACTTGGACGAAGATAACCTTGGTCCAGTGTTCCGCAGCTCTTGCCGTTATCTGCCCGAAGAGACAGAGAGAGAGAGAGAGAGAGAGAGAGAGAGAAACGATAACGGCGATATCTCCGCAAACCTGTCAACCCCTAGTTTCCGTGTTTGATCTTATCAGGCCGAGGAAGCTTCGCGTGCTCCACACTCTGATCGGTTTTCACACAGTAAGGTATAAATGAGAAGTGGACTTTTTTTCGATATTGTGATTTATCGCTGCTCATATCGATGTACAGTCGATGAAACTCATTGTCGTGCTTGTGCATGCGATCATGACGGATCTGAATTCGTATAGTGGGTGATGAAGCAATTATTCGGGGCTCGTAAAAACTGACTTGTAAACGTTTACATTGGTGACTGTTTAAATGATTCTCTGGTCGGATCCAACTTTGTCAATACGTTGAAATGGATACGATTGCTAGATAAAGTATAAAAATAACTTTTAATATATATTTGCCTATCGAACGATTTATTTCTCGACTTTTAAGTAACGTGTATACATTACTTGTAAGTTTGAATAATATATGATTGAACATTATGAATATATTACAAAATTCACGTAGCCTATTTTTCAAGCATAATACAATAATTATAATAAATAAAAAATCATATTTTTTTACGAAATTGCTGTGTTTGTTAAAAATCTTTTGTTTGTTATTTTAATGCACGTCCGTATTATGCACAATTTTGGTTGACCCAGCGTATAATGTATTCTTTTCATTTTAATCTTATTTTGTGAAACAATATTGAACAAATACCGCGTCAATTGTATAAAAACATTAATCTTCCTCTACTTCTCTTTTGCGTATAGAATTGAGCCGAAATAGAATAAAGGAGGTTACATACAATATCCATCTAAAACGACTGTATCGATTACGCTGTACTTTTTTACTATAGTAATTAACATAACAGCTGCAGCAGCAGCAATTAGTACACGAATCTATAACGTTCGAAGCAATTATAATTTACACA
Organism: Megastigmus stigmatizans; assembly: GCA_900490015.1. NCBI lineage: Eukaryota > Metazoa > Arthropoda > Insecta > Hymenoptera > Megastigmidae > Megastigmus > Megastigmus stigmatizans. The sequence goes on from UELV01064157.1 coordinate 15,211, forward strand.
TAACGAGATGCTAATTTTCCCAAACTCCAGCCAACGAGAACTACAATAAATTATATCTGCATCGTACGGAATGGAAAATTATCGCGACTTCCACCTATAAACAATAGCCATTAAAGCAAAGTTCAATAATATTAACGCGCTATGTCGTATTGTGGTTTCAGCAAGCGCACGATGCGAAGCAGCAGATCGCGGCGAGTCCCGAGGACACTGAGGACATGCCAGCGGGTCAGCAAGGACCGCAGGTGCCGCGTCGCCGTGGCGGCATATCCGCTGAGCCCGTGACCGAGGAGGACGCGACCAGTTACGTGAAGAAGGTCGTGCCCAAGGACTACAAGACTATGGCCGCGCTCAGCAAGGCCATCGCCAAGAACGTCCTCTTTGCCCATCTCGACGAAAACGAACGCTCCGACATCTTCGACGCCATGTTCCCCGCCACTATACTACCCGGCGAGCCCATCATTCGTCAAGGTCATCATCCTCATCCGTTCGACCTTTATGCCGTTCTTTTTCTTTTTTTTTTATTCCTCTTAGTTTGTCGCGATAACGCGCCGTTAAGATCGTTAAGGCTTCTTGTTCTCGCTGACCTGGAATGATTCCGTATAGTGAAGCGAGCTTAAACTGTCTGGTTGTTTGATGTTTAAAGCCAGATGTAGAGATTTTATTTAGTATTTCAACTGACTGCTGTCGATGCGATATTTGAATGAAATAAAATCGACGATGAGCATTTTCAATTCTTTTTCGGTATACAAAAAGAAGAACTTTAACGACAGCATTCGATTGATTTCTAATATGGAGATAACAATTAAAAACGTTATACAAAGTAAAAGCAGTGCATGGCGAGGAAAGTGTGGTTGAAGAATTGTAATTAGAAAAAAAAATGTCATCAATTAATAGGATTTAAGTGACTACGATTACTTCCCGAGTGTGCACTTAATGTATTTTTCAAGCTTGGGGTCTCGAGGGTATTGAAGGTTAAGTGATGCCAGTAACGCCAATTTGTTTCCCAATACATTGGAGCATTCAGCAGTTATTGAACTGCATTGTTCACTGCTGGCAAAGGAATATATAACTTCACACTCGCGTCTCGCTCATTACTTTGTTACACAATAATTTTGTTTATTTCGTATGGCAACAGCTCGTGTGTAATTGGAAAATTTTGCGAAATGTACTTTGAAGAAAATTCAATTGCCTTGTTTGAATCGCGTTATGATCGAGAATATTAATTATTTTTATAGGCGGAAAATACACAAGAATGAGAATTTTCCAAAGTGTTTTCAAAATAACGCCAAACGTATCATTCATCAATGACAAATAGGAAAGCGCGTAGTCTTTATTTATATAATACGGTGACATTCGTTGCAAGCGCGGTTTAAAGCGTATAGGCAAGAAGTTATTGGCTGTCCAAAAGAAATCGCGCACGCATTTCTGTATATATCCGCAAGGCAAGAATTATTGTACACGTCTATATTTTCGTTTCTCCGCGGTTCCATGACAAACTGCTTTTGGAAAAGGCTTTCCGCGAGATTTCCCTTTGATTTATGAGCTTCGATGGATAAGTTTGCGCGGAGCCCGATGAAATCGAAGAAACTTCATATCGTTAAGTTATGATAATAATTCATCGACGAATAAAAGAAACTGTTTAGCTCCTATATATATATATATATATAAAACACGATAATACAGAATTCGGTTGGGTTTAGGACTTGATGATTGATGGACTGGCCCGTTTGCTTCACGCGCTAGATTCCCTTTTAATCGACAAAACTTCCTTCGCGCGGAATAAAGTTTTGAAATTTCGAGAACAATGTAACCGTCGGTCCGCGGGGTTTCTTATTCCACTCCGGTCAATATATGTTTCATTATTGTATATACTTTCCGCAGCGCGCACTTCGCAGCTCTCCCGTGGGATTTGAGTTTGATTTATTATAGATGGACAGGAGGAAGCTATACAGGCCGCGAGATTACCAAACGCTACCGAGCTCACCAAGACTTTATTATATAGCTGAGTTTAATGGGAAACGAGGTTTTTTTTTTGTACGAAATTATTTTTGTATGCTAATATATATGTAGGAAAGCGCAGGAAACGTTGACGGGAGAAAGAAAGTATGAAACATATTTCCATCCCGAGGAAGATGTACACACCGACGGGAATTCATATTTATATATTCCGTGGATATAAAGGAGGAGCTGTTTTGTTCCGCGGAAGAAAAATGCTTGGTTCGATTTTTCTCCCCCGGAGCAATAAAAGCTACAGACGCACCGAACAAAGGGGAAAAAATCTTAGCCGTTTCACTGTCTTATATACAAAGTCATCCTTCCGGCACCGAGATAAACAACGTATAACCTCCTACCCCATAAAACCTAGTCCTATACGCGACAAACAAGAAGCGAACGAGCGCGAGGTACTTTTTCCAATAAACTCCCCTTCCACGTAGCTATAAACGCATGGCTGCATTCTGCTTTGAAATCGAAGAATCCGCGAGCGAGTCTTGTAAGGTATATAATATCGTTCCGATTTTTGATCGTTGCGCAGGTGACGAGGGTGACAATTTCTACGTGATCGACCAGGGCGAGGTCGAGATCTTCGTGAACGGCGAGTTGATGACGACGATCGGCGAGGGCGGAAGTTTCGGCGAGCTCGCCCTCATCTACGGGACGCCGCGTGCCGCCACTGTCAAGGCCAAGACGGACGTCAAGCTCTGGGGCATAGACCGCGACTCTTACAGGCGCATACTCATGGGCTCGACCATCAGGAAGCGCAAGATGTACGAGGAGTTCCTCTCCAGGGTCTCCATTCTGGGTAAATTCAAACTCGACTATGTTATTCTTTAACTCGGCTATTCTAACCCTTAAATGACACTGGGGGTCCGAAAGACCCCAGTGTTTTTGACCGAAAATTTTTCAAAGTTACGCACCACTGTTTGTTTCGTGGTGCCATAAATAACCAGCGCATGCTTGTTTCATTTATTTCATCCTTTTTTCATCAGTTTTTATTTTCAAATAAATACCTTTTTTGAAAAATTGGTATTTAAGACTAATTTTATCCTAAAGGTTATAGTTTCACGAGTTAGCCATTAAAATTTCATCGGAAAATATTCAAATTTCAAAAAGTTATGAATTTTTTAGTAATAGGGATAGATTTTCAGTGTTTAAACAAATTTCGATTTTTTTCAATATCTAAACAATAATTTTGGATCTTATGAACTAAAACACCCTTTAGTAGAGACCTTATGGTACTTGTAAAAAAAATTGCAAATGAAAATATTAATAAATAAAAAAGTTATAAACATTTTTGCCCACTGGGGTCTGAAATACCCCATGTGTCATTTATGTTATTATTTTGACGTGTGTCAGTTAAGGGCTAAAACTACTCTCTCCAAGGTTTTGATTAAAAATAATGAATTTTTTTTTACTAAACTAATCGAATGTTTACAAAGATTATTAAGAAAATTGTACTAAAAATTGAGATTCATTTGAATTATGAATACTCGTATTTGCGCATTATATTTGTACCACAGAAAATTTGAGAATATTGTAACATCAATTTGTCCGCTATGAATTTCATAAACTGCGCCATAGGGGAAGGTGGGGCGTCACGGGCACCCTAACTTTAATTTAAGATTGTATTAAAAATCGATAGATTCGAATTATAAAAAAAATTACAATAAGTAAATAATACTATTAAGAAACAGGATTGACCACAAAAATATTATATCGAGAGGTATTTTTTAATATAAAATTGAAAAATTAAAGCGCTCAGAAATGCTCTATGTGCCCCACTAGTGGGGCATAGGTGGCAGGAGGGTGGGGCACGAGTAGCATGGGCTATAATGCATAATGTGAGCTTACAATTATTG
>UELV01064169.1:806-20252 GCA_900490015.1 Megastigmus stigmatizans
GGGGGGGGGGGGGGCGTGATGTTGCTCGAGGTGGCGCTTTTCCGAGTGCAGCAGGTTGCTAATTTTTCGTCAAAGCGTACATAACTTTTAAACTTTGCGCAGTGTTTCAGTGGCTAAATTTGTTGACGCGCGAAGTGAAAACACTTTATGTGCACTGTGACGGGATTATAGTGATATGCTTCAACAATGTCGAGTCCTTTATTTGAATGTGGCATTTTGTAACTGTATTCCTTTAAGAGGATTTCGGAGCCAAATCAGCGAATCGTACTTTTCGGTAAAATTTACGCACTTGCTGTCGATCCCAGCGGTCTCTAAATGTTCACAATAAAATTCTCTAGTGCCATTGACTCGTTATTTTAGCCGTGAGTACCTGCAACTTTTGTATTCTATGATAAACGAATAGGTTACCTCACTGAGACGGCGCTTGTCTCATGTGGGTATATCCTAAACCAGCGAGAGTTTAGATTAGAATAAAAAGAAGTGCAGGTACTCATGGCTCAAATAACGAGTCAATGGCACTAGAGAATTTTATTGAGAACATTTTGAGACCACTGGGAATGTCATCAAGTACGTTAATTTTACCTATACCGAAAAGTATGGTTCGAATGAGGAGCTGATTTGGCTCCGACATTCTCTTAATGATGAATGAGAATTTCATGTTCTTACTGCGCTTAAAAAAGGTTTCTTCTTTTTTAAATATTTATGTGCTTTAGCAATTTAGGATCAAATAGAAAAATATGGCAACTGGTGACGGTGTTTACTTTACAGTTTAAGAGCTTAAATGTTTTGTGTGGAATACGTCAATTTATCTTAAAACCAATGTTTCATAATTTTGTGTGAATATACTCTGATAACCAATGATGTCGATGAGTTTGTAACTTAAATAAACAGAAAAAATTGAAATTGATGAGTTTTTCAAGGAACATATTATTTTTACCTTCTTGAGAAATATGAGAGTGACGTTGCAATGAATAATACAAAATATCCAGTACCTGGGCAAAATGAAAAATAAGACACACCTAAAACGCATATTATAAACTTTTTAAATATTAAACTTGGAATACGAAAAAAAAAATAAAAAACAGGGTATCAAAAATTCAATGTCGCAAAAAAAAAATAAATAAAAGGAATTTTAAATTTGAAAATCGGTTCATGCACATCCAGGTTCGGAATACAGAATACGTACGAAATACACACACAGAGGCGAAAAAAAATTCTTAAAAATACTCAATTTTTTATGACGATTCTCTTAGAAAAAGCAAAATATCTTATTTGAATACTATATTACGTATGCATAAAAGCATAGAAAAGCGATAGTCAGGCTTCGCCTCCATATTATTGAAAGTTTTCAATTAAACACTGACTCGGAACTGCATTCAAATGTTCCAATATCTCAGCGAAACAAATGCCAATACACGTAGGCGAGATTTAAATATTTTTTTATACATCGACCACGTGAAGCAATAAATTGACAACGTTAAACATTTTATACAAGTTTTATATACATGAATATAAAGTAACTGTGTCTAATAAAAGTCTAGACACCTTTTTATGAGAATCAGCAACACGCACGAATATATTTTACACAAAGGTACATAAATAATATTAAAATATCTTTAAAGAAATTACTGAATGTTAATTAACGTTATAGACAAAAATTTGCCCGCAAACATTTTTTGCACTCCATTTAAACTGCAATCTCGACCAAAGAAATCGATAATAAAAAGAAAAACGACAAAAAAAAATTTATAAAAACGCTTGAATTTGAAATATGATCCGGGAATCAAAAGCGCGCAATAAAACATGCGTAACAAAAACTACTGTACTGTATATACATACGCTCTAACTCGATTGGCGCAGTCGGGAATCGTTCAATGGTGGCGCGAGAGCTGCCGTTTAAAACTTTAATCCTCAAGCGTGTACCTATACCATTCTGCCATCAAAGCAATCGTCGTAACGCTCCAGTTCAATTCAAAAGTTACTCTTAATTTTAATCAACGCAAAGTAGCGCCATTTTTTATTCGAACTACCCTATGTATCAATCCGATCATCCTCTTACATCCTCTCTATGGTGCAAAAGTTTTTCTGGAAAATCCCCGCGAAATGAAATATAACGCGCGGTGCTTTGCGAAAGTCATAAGTCAATTCTATGCAAATATCGTCGTAAAGATGTTGCGCCACTGTGAGAAATTTGCCGTTTCCGCTGCTAATTAATCAATCGCATATCTTTTTACTGAAACGCCTATCGTAACGTTTCGCTACGATAACTATCCGCGGTTTATCATCAGCACTCGCGACTCGCCACCTTGTACGGATCCACTCAATCGCCCACGAATTTCAATATAAAACAATAACCTATCAAGATTCGTCAAAAACTCTGAGAGAGAAGGAAACTCATTGTTTCGCAAGAAGCCGCCTTAAGGATCGTCTACTCCTCGCGAGCCTCCAAAGTACTCAGGACGACTGCGAGAGTCTCTCCCTCACTTGCTTGCCTGCAACATATAAAGTTCCGAGTGCAAAGTCTACTCTCCTGTCCTTGGTCCCTTCTTCTTCTTCTCGTTCTCTCTCTTTCTCACTCGCGTATATGCGCCCTCTCGATTCTTTGCTGCCGGCGGCCTCAGACGCCGGTATCTCTTTCAGACAAACAGGAAGAGGCTTTTAGGATGCTCGCGAAAGCTCGATATTCTTGCCCCCGCTTCTCTCCTCGCCAACGACGCAGCGAAAAGGGAGAGAGTCGCCGCCGGGGATAGAGAAAACTTGGCGATCGTTGTGCGTGAGTTTCAGCTCTCTCTCTCTCTCTCTCTCTCTCTCTCTCTCTCTCTCTCTCTCTCTCTTAAGAGTTTTCCTTATCCATCTTTTCGCACCCCCTTATATGTCGCGATGAACATTGCGTGTGTACGTCGCGAGGGACCGTGTATACTTTAAATTCGTCTGGATTCTTTCCCTATTTTTTTTTCTTTTTTTTTGTCTTATTTTTGGACTTTTGTTGTCTACTACGAGAGAAAAGAGGTGCCGTGCGTGCGGGGGGTCTTACCATTGACGTGTGTGTATACTTTTTGCCAGATTGTTAGGACGATATGGAAAACTTTCTTAGTTGTTTTCGGAGCTGAAACTTTCAACGCGAACTGTATGTACTGGATGGATAATGATCTCGTGGATGAAAAAAAAAAAATATAATCATGATGGAGACTTGTTTGTGATTTTCATAGTTTGCTAAATCCGTTTGGAATTTTTATGCTGTGGGCAAGAAATCTGTGTTGAATAAATTATAGGTATTGTGGAAATAGAAATTTTATTGCATATGTAATGATCGCAATTTGTTTTCGTTGCTGTCAAGTATGCATGATCGTAAACGGTTTTGCATTCCCAAGAAAGCGGTTTCCCCTTCAGTCATTCAGTAAATTCCATCATGTTTAAAGCAACTACTATTTAAAATTTTTATCCCGTAAGCACGCAAATCGCAACAGATTAATTTCAACTGCAATTTAATTAGCGAACTTAAATACCGCGCTCTGAATCAATGAACGTTTTTGAAATAAATCGTAACGATAACGATATTGTTCATTGAATTGTATAAAGTCAGCGACAGAAATTCGAACGACAAATCACGTCGTAAGGGAAAAACCATTTTCCGTATTTAAAAACTCCCTAGTCCAAATTATACATCAAGATCTTTATTTGTCAAAATACATCTAAGCACTGCCACAGCGCGCTCGAGCGAAAACGATAAAAAAAAGCAGAATAAGAGAGAAGGAAGCCCTCGCGATATGTTAAAGTCACTCTCTTTCCACGGTGCGGCAACTCTGTTTTTTTTTACTCCTCTTTCGCTCGCCAAAAAGCATATCAAAGCGCGCGCGCGCGCCTGAGCGAGTCCCGCACACACACACACACACATAACAGGGGCACATGGAGCGCTGGTTTTGCATGCGCCTGCAGCCGAGCAACTTCAACTTTGCTCGCTTCCGAAATTCATGAATTATCGGTCGTCCTCTCTCCCTCTCTCTCTCTCTCTCTCTTTCCTTGACGTTGAAGAGAGACGTGCGTCTGCGCCGTGTACATGCGCGCAATATTTTATTTCACTGGGTGGACCACCGTTGGAGCGTCTATTTACTTTCTGATTAATGGTGCTTGGCTGGAAACTAGGGATTGATTCGATCGCTGTGAGAAGAATTTGCTCGCCATGCACTGGGCACATTCGACGCGGTGAATAACGTCTTCACTTATCTTAGGGTACATCCTTAGAAGGTATCTGAAGTATATACAGCCTTATTTCACTTCATAGGTCCAATTATTTAAAAAATTATAGTATTTTGCCTTATTTGCAAAAAAAAACTGTTTGCCCTTAAATGCTCGATCTTCAAATCAGTCGTATCCAAAGTAAACACTCGTAACCGAATCTAGCGGCGATAGTCAACCAAATAACGCATAAAATCGCGATCAAACCGAAGCCAGACTGACCCAACTCTCTCCAAAATAGAGAAAAAGAGAATGAGAGAGAGAGAGAGAGAGAGAAAGAGAGATAGCGAAAAAAGCTCTCCCTCACCCTTAACTCCATCCATCCGAAACCATCTCATTCCCTCAGTCCTCTTGTTTTCTCAAACCATCGCGCGCGATCTTAATCGCATCGCCCCGTATCTCTCCAGCTCCTCTCATTCACTTCAACCCTCTCGGTTGGAAAATATTTGGACGCCAGATGACGCTTGAACGAGGATAGCAGTAGCAGCAGCAGCAGCAGCAGCAGTAACAGAAGCAGCTCGCAGCGAGAAGTGAGACGGATCTGATTACCGTCTTGTGTAGCCTCACCCGCTGTCGCGCGCGAGCGCAGCCACGGCCATAAACTTTTACTTCCGCCCGGGCGATCAACTCGCGAACAAATGAGAGAGAAGCAGAGGGACGAAGAGAGAGAGGGAAAAGGAAAAGAAAAGTCGATCGGATCGAAATAATAAAAGCTGCGCGCAACTGCAACGCGACCGGAAAGAATCGCTGATTAAATTGAGGACGCACTGAAAATGAAACTCGCGTGTCTTTCGCGACAACGGAATACGGGGCGTATCGCGACGACGCATATATAGACAAAATTGCGCGCAGATTGCTTTTCGAGTCTTAGAAGAGGGCGAAGAGATTGCGCGCCTCTCTGGTATAGTATACCTTTTTTTCCCTCCTGCTTACTTGTATTCTGGGGCTCGGGATGCGCGCAAAAGCGAAATATCATTGGGCGGTCCGATTAGTTCTGCGCAGGAGTGGAGAAAATCTGTTACTCGCAGGATTAAATTCGCTTTGCAGAGGGGATGATTTTTCGTTGTACGCCTCGTCGTAAAAAGTGTTTGCTTACGACTGCAAGGACGGTTCATTTTTATAGGTAATCTTTGTTTGTTCGTTTCATCAGAGAAACGAGGAATAAAATGGTTGTAAAGTGTACCTATAGAAACTCGTTGAAGCGACATTTTGTTTAGGAAGCTCGTGTATAGAGAACTCAATAAATTCAAGTTATTTTAAAAACTCGAATATATTTTGAATCGGTATATTTCTATTTTTGACATCGAAAGCTACAGATTCACTGTGTTTCAATATTAATTTTCACCTTAATTTATCCCAGTTTCAAATTTTGAATAGCATACGCTCTATACACTCGACATATTGTAGACTCGAGAACTGCGTTGCAGACTTTAAAATAGACATCGATGCAAACATTGAATTTTCTATTTGAAAAGGCGAGTTTTATTTCAAATGCTCGCGCTGTCAGAAATTCTCCCACCGGGTCCGAAAATAACAGAAACATGACCTGTACCGGAAATGCCCGAAAATCTGGAATATTATTTAACCTTTCATAAACAACCACCGCAAATTACGAAAAATCGGCAGCCCTTTGCTCTCAGGAACACAATGACGCCCCGAACGAAATTACGGTACTGCAAATTTTACATGAATATTTTACAACGCTTTAATTTTTCAGCCCGAATAAACCCACAAATCCTCTCCACACACACACCCATACATACACACAGAAATGCAAAGGACAACAAAGCGAGAGAAAGAGAGAGAAAAATGAGAGTCCTCGAGCTCTATACGTATTTCCAATGGAATTACACCGTTTGCGGCACGCGGCATCGAAAAGAGAGAGAGAGAGAGAGAGAGAGAGAGACGAATAGAGAGAGAGAAAGCGCCTCGGGACATAAAACGCGCGGGCACAGCTATGTGAATTTCGCCAATGACCGGTAAAATGATAATAATTCGGGCCGGTCGACGAGGCTTTTCAATTCGTCCATTGTCGCTCCGCTCTTTGATTTCGATAATGTGATTTGGGAAATTCCGCATTTTGCCTCAGCTATGTGAGCACGCGTATAGTATAGCTTCGCAGAGTGTGTGTTTTCGCGGGTTCGTCGAACCGAGCCTGCGCATGTCGAGAGCCAAAAGCTAATATTGCATCAGTACGTTATACCCTTCGTTCCTCGCGGCTCTTCCTTTTTGTCCCTGCATTAGTTTAATTTGCTGATTTCATTTTCGCGAGAAAAACGCTCGGAGAGCTACTGCTACTACTATTGGTACTACTCAAGATTGAAATTTAGTTATTGGATTAATTTCACTTTATTATATAAAATTTCTGGGATAATTGATCGTTGCGATTCGTCGTGACACCTGCCGTAATTGGATGTCGTCAAGCAATAGGCGTTCAAGGTATTTCGATTATTTTAATAATAGCTAAATAAATGTGTTTGGGCTGCAAGCTTATAAAATCAGCACTTCTGCAGTAAAAGTTAGCAAACATACCTTCGTAATTAAATTAATTTATATTGTAATTTCCAATACCACTGAAATCTTGATTATAAAATTTTAGAGTTATTTTACCTGCATAGCTTAAAAAGTGCATTAATTAACTAGTTTCTTGTCATATAAAATATTTAAATGCCCAGCAAGAAATTTTAGGATGGTAATTTACGTAAATTTTTAAGTACTTTAATTTCACGGTAATTTTTTGAAGAAAATTCTTTCCTTATTCAACCCTGTAATTTCATGGTATTAAAATTTTATACTACGCCATAAATGTACAGAAATACGCCACTTTCTTTCAAATGGTGGTATAGGAATATTGCAAAACTGAGTAGTCAGGCAAGTATAAAATCTGTGTAAAATGCAGATGGTTCAATGATGAACAGCTCCAAAATTTGAATAATCTCATCATAATCAACATTCTTAAAAAGTCAATCCGAATATGCACCGACTACCCCCATCAATTATAATCTCCCATCATCAACAACTCGTATTAAAATCCACAATTCCAATTGAAAAACGAATGAGAGCAATGGATCCCTTCTCACCTGAGATAATCATCAAAGCCCTAATCGCCACACGCGCTTATACACACATACCCACACACACGTACAGTTTGCGGCACGCCGCAACACTGCCACTGCAGCCACCTACAAGCTCCTCGGTAGGAGAGGCGCTGCACCAGCTTCTCCGTACTGGTATTAAGCCAGCGGTGGAGCCGTCGAGCCCCGTCTATTATATACACTTTGAAAGCGGATATTTCGCGGGTAGGTAGTAGTGCATGGCTTTGAAGGGGGTGAGAGAATAGAGAGTCCGATGGGGTTGTAACCCCGCGATGTGCGTTCGCGCGGATGGGATTCTCCACAGATGTTGATGATGCCTATATTGGGCTTTGTTTTAGGAGGGTGTTGGTGAGGACGCGAAAGGCTTACAGAATTAATCACTTTATTACGAGAGAGTTTATTTGTTTTTAGGGAATATAGGATATGTTGGTGACTGAAGTGGTTTTAAAGAGTGTTTACACCAGGTGGACTCGATATATTTTAAAGTGATTGATAGTATAGCGGAACGATATTGTTCGTATTCTATGTGTATATAATGCAAGTATATAGTGGTGAATAAAACTGTGATATTTTTGCGATCAAAAGTGCCTATCGTTTGTATTGCCCCAATCTTCTATCAAAATGAATTGTATTCCCTTTCAAAACTAAACAAAATACAGGAACATATGTGATTGAAACACAACCCAGTTTCGAAGGCCACTTTGCTTTGAATTCAGAATAAAAAAGAATTTGAATTATTTGACAAAAAAAAATAAATACATTTAAATTTAATTTTGGTTATATACATTATTTTTCAAATAGCTTACAAAAATAAATTTATCTGATTCACGTCATTATTTTCAGTATTAACTAGACAGCCGACAAAAACTCGGTGATGCACCGCGCAGAATTGCACTTTTTCTTTAGCGCCCAAGACTATATCCATCCCTCCTACTCCTGCTACGCTCATCGGCATTTTTGCCCGATGGCTGCATAATTCAGCTGGCGCGTTTCGCTCCTGATTTTCATGCGTGCGGTTTTGGGATTCAGCCTCGCAGCTTCTGCGCCAATAATCTCTGATCTCGAGCGATCCAATGAAGAGAAAAAGCGGCAGCGAGACGCCAATTTCGCAAACAGCCGGGTGGAAAAACTTTTGCGCCATTGTGTAAGCTTAATTTAAATAGCGAATTTCGCGGCTGCGTGGATTCAGTTGTGCGTTCTCTTAGGAAACGATAGTGCAGACTTACCTGACTGACTTCGACTTGATGCAATTTAACAGTTAGTTATTAATCTCTCGCGCTGCTGTAATTCTTCGAGAATTTTGCTGCGTTTATTTCTCGAACGAAAATGTTAGTTTTCCCTTGTTTATATTGTAATCGAATTATTTTCAAGGATTATTCGCTGACCTGCAGTTAAAAGAAATTGTAAATGTGAATGGAATCGAGTATATTTGCAAATGTTATTCAGGACATTGATTTTTTAATTCAACTCTTTTTATTAATAAAAAGGATAAAAATATTTTCGTTATGAATGAACTATATAAAATAGTCATTTCGTTACCTGCACTTCTCAATTTGAAAGAGATTCCACTCAATCAAAACTGATTGTTTTTAAATCAAATACGGTACAACAAAAAATGTATACCTAAAATACTTGAACTCAAATTTTTAGATATACGTTTGGTTTTAAAGTGTGTACTAAAATGAATTGGATCGCGCAAAAATTCACATATTACAAAACGTATAAATCAAATGAATAAGCCCATACACATTAATCTCTAACAAGTAACACCTCGTCTCATAAAAGCACTCCGCCACATTCTTCCCAGCCAACAGTCACCCGAAAAAAGTCCCCCAACACTAATTCGCATCCTGCGGTCTAGTTACACAGCTCAGCTCCCGGCTAAAAGTAAATCGCGCATCCTCGCGGTAACAAAGTTTCATAATTACACATCGGCCAACCAACAACAACAACAACGCGTGCTACTATGCACCGCTAATTTTCATTCTCTCTTCCACGCAAAGAAAGCCGCATCAGCAGTGGTAGCAGTGACTCATTAATAACCCAAGAGAGAGGGAGAGAGGGAGAGAGAGCGAGTGTATTAACCGCACAGCATTATAGCCCCGAAATTCCCCAAAAACCCAATTCCACGACGAGACCACACGTAAGGCTGTGCATCCCGCGAGAAGAAAAAAGAAGAGAGAAAAGGTGCCACACGCAATCTCGGAGAGATTCGTATCTCCTGTACACTCGTGCGATAAGCTCCCTGATGCAGCCCAGCAGATGCTCGCTTTCCGGCTCTTGAGAAATTCTTTCAGCGGGTATATATATGCACTCGGCATATAACCGCCGAAAGCAGCTCGCGCGCGCTATCTAAGCGCGATGCGGCCCTTATCCCCTGCATTTATCTCTTCTTCTTCTTCTTCTGTATAGCCCGCCAAGTTTATCGGCTGCTCTCATCGTCTCTCGATATATAGATATACGCGAGAGCCTTCTTTTCCACCCTTTCCTTCTCAAGCCCACCGTAGAGAGAGAGAGAGAGAGAGAGAGAGAGAGAGAGAGAGAGAGAGAGAGAGAGAGAGAGAGAGTATGAAAGACGCGCTACTCTCGCGCCTACTCTCCGCCACTTTCGCCCCCTTAGATAAACGATCAAACTTCGCCTACTTCTTGTGCGCTCGCCGACGACTGAGCGCTGCTGCTTTTACTTTATCGGGGATCAGTTTTGCCGGGGCCACTTTGCTGCTCTCTCTCTCTCTCTCTCTCTCTGCATGCGCTTGGCTTTTGCCTACGTTAATGTTTCAGCAGCTGACGCTGATGTGCGAGGGGCTCGAAATTTTTTAGGCTCGTTCGTGCACCCTTATGTAGCTGCGATAAAACAGTGTGTGCAGTTAAGTACACGGCAAATCTAAGTGCATTAATAAAGTAATACGTTTGTGTCACAGATTTTACTGCACACTTGTATGTGTGTTATTCATATTAATCATATACGCAACACACTAGCTACTGTGTAAAATCTGTGACACAAACGTGCACTTTTACATACTTTGATTTACAGCGTAGGCTTTGGGTTGAGAGCTCATTTTATTAAATGGTGAATTTCATTTATTATCAGAATTTTCTAAAAGTGCCATAAAATCATCCAAATTTATTGCATAATATATAAAGGTATATGATTACGATAATCTGTCAAGGTACGGTGTTACTTCGATCCTAGCGCCTCGTAAATCAAACTTCAAGGAGTTGCACTAAATAACAGGTGTAAATCAAACTTCACTAAGCTTTGAACTTTCCAATAAGCACCCAAATAACATCAACTCGTTTTCGCGCGAAGCAGCACACACCTAGGGTCCATTATCGAACTCGAGTCACAAGCTCAACTCAATGATCGAAAAAGTAGCAGCAGCAGCAGCAAAACACTGAACTATATAGAAAGAGAGAAAAGAGATAGAGAGAGAGAGACGAGTCAGGAGGCACAAGGACTCGGCCTTGGGGGGATACATAGCCTGAAGGCGCGCGCGCGCAGATTTATATATATATATATATATATATACGAAGCTCACTGCGAACTGCAGTCGGGCGGCACGGCGACACCGACTCCCTAAAAACTACCTGTTACGAATTCCCCCGGGGATTACGTAGACTCTGCGCTCGCCTCCGCTCCGCTGTGTGGGCGCGCGTCGTTCTCCCCCTCCCCCCGTATCCCCTACCAACTTCCTCTGCCACACAGACAAGACGAAGGTCGACTGCATATATATCCTGCTGCCGCACACGCGCCCAATTTAATTTTACCCCCCATACACACACCCGCCCCGAATTTAACTTTCGACTTCTGCAGCACCGGAGCTGCTGCTGCTGCTGCTGCTTTTGCTGCTGTATCTTTTGTTTGTTCTTTTGTTCTTTCTTTCTTGTCCTCTCTCTCTTTCTCTCCTGTCGTTTCCTCCTCCTACTCTTCTCCTTCGTTACTGCGCGTGCATGGGGACGTTCTTTCGAGAGAGTCCCGTGCTGGCGGAGGAAAAGCGCGAGTCTATGAGACTCGGCCCGGAACGCATTAATGGGATAACGCTATTGTTCTTGCGCATCTGTCGCGCTATGGGGATTCGCTACGCGTGTAATGTGATAAAGGATGTTTTGGGATATGCTTTTTAGGGGGTAGGTTCCTTCTTCTATAGTTGATATTCTTTTTTGACGACTTCAAAATTCCTGTAACAGAGGTGATTGTTGAATCTCTTTGGGAGAATAATATGTGTATCCTCGAGAGAATTTCAAGTGCCCAAGCTGCGTGAGTGATTTATTCCTTGTATGCGAGTCGTTAATCGTTATACACTCGATTATGCGTACTTGAGTTTATCATGCTCATATTTTACCATGCTGATACATCAATATTATCGCGTGTAAGCCTCCTTCAATATAGTGATAAACGATGTGTTCTTGGAAATCTCAATCTGTACCGATACTCTAAGGGCCCTATGATTACAATAAAAATTGCACGATTTAATTCATTCATGTAAATATTTAGAATACTTTATCATAGATGTAAAATGAATGTTTGATATACGCTTGTACTTTATTTAACAAATGTAATCACATTTGGAATGCGTGTCTAATTGCAATGGTTTTTTTGCCTCGTTGCAGGTAAGCCGCAGAAATGATAACTGTTCTAAACTCTTCTTCGCCAAGTAAGTTCGAGCATTATAATTAACTTAATTACGTACATTCACTTTTCTCTACACCACATAAATCATGTTATTTCCCACAGCAATTAATTAGCCGCATTACCCTCCATTATATACGTTACCATTTATATAAGTTGAAAAAAACTAATCGCTCTCCTACATTCCGAGTGATATAATGATAAAACAATCGGCGTATCTGCAAATCTTTGCCACATTTCTTGTATGATTGCATTCAAAACTTATACCACACGAGATTTAAGTAATTACGGTACAAATTATTATACATTGAGCTATAAAATCACGTCAAGAAAAAAGTATCGTATCAGCGCGAAGCTTCTAAGCTGCAAAGACGGAAATGTGCAGATATTACAGGCGGCTCCAGCTAAGCTCCGAAGTAGCGATATCCAGACTACTGTTGCAGCTTTACCGAGCGGACACACGCGACCTCATCGCAGCTCGTCTGCGAGCTACAAAGCGATAACCATGCAGAGTTACAGAGAGAGAGAGAGAGAGAGAAACGCGTCTCTCGGTAGCAATCCTGCACCGACTTATCGATCACCAATGCACAGAGAGAGAACCCATACCTACAGCCGCTTAAGTATCTACTCCACTCTATCGGAACTTGGAGTATAGAACAGAGGAAATTTTCGTGCGTGTCGAATCATCGCTGTACATAATATAATAGCCGCAGCGTATGTTGCGCGTGGCGCCTCGTCTCCACTTCTCTCTCTCTCCCGTCCGGAATGAAGCTGACCTTGGCATTCTGCACGGCCACGGATAATGGCTCGTAGCAGTCGTTCTTCTCTCTCTCTCTCTCTCTCTCTCTCTCTCTCTCTCTCTCTCTCTCGTGGCATATATGTAACCGGTGCGTGAGCGTCATCGTAGTGGCAATTTCAGAAGCTCGTGGAAGTCTCTTTTTGCCGCATGTATTGATCTATTTCGCTGTGAGCAGGCCGCCGCCACCGCGAGCGGTGCATATTAGACCTATGGACGAAATTGAGGAAGCTACCGCGGTTCTCGATGAGATGTGACATTGTAATTGGTTGGAGATGGGGAATCGATCGCTGGCTTGCTTTTGATGATTTTATTAATGGCAGGTCGGGGAATGTTGTAGCTCTTGGAGAGTGTGATGGGAGGAAGTTGGAAGTTTTCTTCGCGGGGTAATCGATGTGGGTTAAGCGTGATTAAAGGTAAATTCCTGTTGTTAAGGTGCGGAAATTAAAAGAAATTGTGGCTGCAGTCTGCTGTTGACTTTTATGATTTTATGTTTCTTGTGAAAAGGTAGTTCATAAATAGCCCTTTGATCGGCTTGATGTAGTTTAATCGAATTTTTTATAGGATTTTAAAATACTTTTGCTATACTGACTTAATACAACGACAGGTTTAAAAAAATTATATTCACTGTCTATTCAATCAACTTCATTTCAATATGATCTTGCATTCGCTGGCAAACATCAATATTTCGCTTCTTGAATCTAGAATATATTCTTTTGATCTTTTTCAAAGCTATTAAATAAAAATACTTAAAAATATTTTCGCACGGCGATGTAAACTGTATAAAAACTCTAAACCAGTTATGTCGAAACTATTTAGCCAACGAAATTTCAAAACCCGACGTCTGTATACAGGCATTACTTTCTAAAAACTAGAAGACAGTCCTTGCTTTTTTGCAACAACAGAAGAAAAAATCCAGAAAGATATCTCGGAGCCGTTCCTCGGCATAAATCCTTTCCATCCCGACCACATTACGAAATGAAATGTTCATGTACTCCGTGATTTGTAAATCTTATTTTCGCTTCTACGCCTTACCCTTTCCATCGAGAGCGTATCATTTTGTTCCCTCTCTCTCCCTCTCTCTCCTTGTTTTTCGCGCAACTCAGCGCATTCCCGTGCCTCGCTCGCGCCTAACGAAGTTTCGTCGGTGTCGTTCGTACTGACATACACACATACAGAGAGAAACACAAACACAAAGGCGCAGAGAGAAGGACCGAAAAAATCTCGAGCTCTCCCCCGTTGCTCTCGCGGCTTCGCGCAGACACGTTTGAGGTTTCTCGCGCGTCGCGCCCGACGACGTTTTGCGGCCGCGCGCACCCGCGAAACAAAGAGAGAGAGAGAGAGAGAGAGAGAGAGAGAGAGAGAGAGGCCCTATATTGAATTAAGGCGTGCGCAAGCGAGAAAGGAGTCTCTCGGTCGTCGTCGCGCTCTGACTTGCACGAGCTCCTCTGCGGATATTGAGTTTCGAGAATGAGAGAATGAGAGAGTATAAAGAAATCTCTTTTTTTTACTGCGAGAAGTCGTTGTAATTGGATAATGTTGATTTTATAAGTGACTGCAGGTGGATTTCGTAAATGATCATGTAGTACTTGTATAGGGACACGCCGAGAGAGAGGGAGAAAAGAGAGTCTTATAGAACTCGCGAAGTATTGATAATATCGTGCGAAATGGAAAGCTACCCAATTGCGAAATACTTTTATTTTATTCGTTTTGTCGGTTTCCTGCTAACGTCACTGGCAGAGAAATGTGTCAGGCGTGTTTTGCAAGGGCGGTATTGAAGAGTTTTACGAGTTGCGCCCAAGTAACAAGAAATAGTTTGTAAACTGTTTCTGATTGTTAACATTATTGCTGATAAATTTCTATTGAAATGTGAAAAGTTATGCGTTTGTTTTTCTTCTGTATCTGCTGGTTCGAGAAATCTCCAAGAGCATAAACGATAACTGAGTACGATAGCTATGTGAAAGTATAGATTGTTGTATCAATTCTGTGAAACAGTACTTATTATCGAAAATTACTGTCTTTTCGTTGAAAAAACGTTTATTCATGAGTGCGCAATTGTTATCGACTTTTAAAATCTTTTTTCAAGTATACTTTTTTATTATAGGCTCGTTTCAAGAATGTCCCTTGAATTACAAGTGCTAGAGGTAAAAGTGGACTGAATTATCGAGGCCGACCGTTAGAAAAACGTGGTTTATTGAAAAAATCATTTAAGGTTTCATTCTTGGCTCGCTATATATAAAGCGCTCCTTGTTCCACTTGTAAGGCTCTATATGTAAGTCTCTCATACCTTGCATTTCGTCATTCGTCGAATATAAAAATACATTCTTTATTAGCATATAAAATTGATCTGTAATTAAAAGTTGTGTACCGACTTTTATATCTTCAAAGAATCACCCGATCAATCCTCAGACTTATTTCGAGCGACATAACTAAAACCGTGTAAAATAATAAGTACGACAGAACAATACCAAAAATTTCATACATTCTTAAGTCAATTAATTCAAATAAATTATTAACTGAAGTTACTTTTCGAGAAGCCATTATTAACTTCTTTATCGTCTCCCGCTTAATCTCTCTCAATTCCGCAGTAATGCTTTAATTTAAACATCCACTCACTCTCGGCACAGTAGAAAAGAAAACCTTCATCTTTTTTCCCAACTAAGAGAGAAAAACCTGCAAAGAAGGGATCCCCGGTCATGCAATGGTAGCTAGAGAGCGAGCAAACTGGGCGGCAAGGGATCAAACTGTACCGACAACGACGATGACGACGACGTCGCGCCGGGGGACAACATGAGGCTCGAGCATCGGGTTTTCGAAGCCGTTAAAGAAGTGTGTACAAGAGAGACAGAGAGACAGAGAGAGAGAGAGAGAGAGAAAGAGAGAGAAAGAGAGAGAAAGAGAGAAAGAGGAGGAAGAGAGGGAATCTGCCTGCGCCGCCGCCGCTGCCGCCGTCGTCGTCCCAAGAGAGTGAGAGCATAATGCGAGTCGCGTGGAGGCGTGCGACTATGTCAGGTATGCAGGACCGGCTGCTGCCGCCGCGAGAGCAAAGCCGTGAGGCTTTTTGTAACCTTTTATTACCCCCTACGTGCCCTTCGCCATTCGACTCTCTTTCACGGCCTTTCTGGCCCTGGCTTGTGTCGACTCTACCCCTCTACGCCGTCTCTCTCTCTCACTCTCTCTCTCTCTCTCTCTCTCTCTCTCTCTCTCTCTCTCTTTCCCCGTTCTATTTTTGAATTTTTCTTCTGCACTGCAACTCTCTTCCTCCCTTTTTTTGCTGCAACTGTTTTCTCACTGCCGTCATATGTGCAGTACAACAAGCAGTTGGTAGCGACGTTTCTTTATAGTGTTTGTAAGTGACGCGAGTGAAACAATCGAGGCTGATTAACCGAACGCGTTGGCGATCGGGGTTGCAGGCCATAATTAACGAGGCAGCTGTGATTCGTTTTGTTTGCGTTTCGTAAAATTTTACGTGCTTTTCTGACGCTTACTTCTGGTAGAATATCTGTTGCCTGTGAGTGTTTTGGAAAATCAAAAATCTGACCAATACAACACAAGACATTTGTTTGAACTTGCCAAGTTTTATGTTAATTATTAAAATTGTAATTCTGATTTTGCTCTTTCAAATTGTAATGCTAATTTTCGAAAAATATTGAGCACTTTTCGTTATGCTGAAATTAATTATAGTTGAAAAAACTGTATTTGAGATTGATTATTTACATTATACAGTTTGTAATTAAAATGGTATGTACATAATAATTTGCCTATATCACATGCCATTGGGTAATACAGTACATAAAATGATCCAAAATTACACACAAATTATCTAAATTAACTAATGAGCGTGCAAGATCTTTCCCGCAAATTATTATATTTATATCAAATAAAATAACCGCATCACAACCGCACAAATGTAAAATTAATTAGCCATTTCACAACATTAAATAAATTAATTTGCTGCATGTAAATGTTCCTCTTTAACTTTCCTCAACGCCAGCCACTCGATAAACTAGAAAAGAATATAAATATTTCCTCTTTTTATCCCATCGGAGCTCAGACCGCTATGCATCGCACTTTACGATTTTCGTTTTCGCGAGATCGAGAGAGAGAGAGAGAGAGAGAGAGAGAGAGAGAGAGAGAGAGAGAGAGAGGGAAAGAGGGAAGGGCCTCCCCGTGAATCTTAACCGCTAATCTGCATAAGCGATTAGACCCTCGGCGTTATCGCTTAATCCGGCGCTGCGCGCCGCCCGAGAACCCGAGATTTATCGGCTCCTCTGC
The DNA here is from genome assembly GCA_900490015.1 of Megastigmus stigmatizans. NCBI lineage: Eukaryota > Metazoa > Arthropoda > Insecta > Hymenoptera > Megastigmidae > Megastigmus > Megastigmus stigmatizans. The sequence goes on from UELV01064169.1 coordinate 17,839, forward strand.
ACTGCGAACCGGGAAAAATTAGGTTTCACGCTATCGCCGTGACCAAGTCGAGTGTGCGTAGGTATATATACACATAATGCGGCCTGTCGATGCGATAACACGGACCTTTCTTATTTACGACAATTTTCGATAGGAGGGATATTATTTATCGGCTGCGTATATAAATGTGTATTAATTTCATTGTTTACGAAGTTCTGTGCACACGCATGAGCATTGTTTGCTTTATACTCCGTTGGTAAACGGGTTTTACTGGTTTATACGGTTTGTTTGTTATTTAGTCGACGATCGCAGAGGTATACATGTGCATTCGCGATGATGGCAATTTAATATTAATCGTACTGTACATATGCTTAGTGCGCAAAAAAAAATGCTGCCGAGTATATAGTGAATAAAAACGAGATTTAACGGGCTTCTATTTATGATAAATTTTTTAATTCACAGCCAAATTATGCTTGTCAGTTCTACTGTGCACATAAATTCGTGGAAAAGTTACAAGTTTCAATTTACGACAATTTATACAACAATTTACGACAACTTGTTACGGTGGTTAATAAAATTTTACGCAATATTTATTTATTTAAGAAATTTATAAAATACTTTAGCACAAAATTTATGAAATTTATTATAAAATATTTTAATATTTAGAGTTTTTAGGGCATTTTATTACGCAATAAAAAATTTTTTCTTTGGCACCCTGACAACAAAACGGTGAATCGAACCAAGTATCCATCCTGTAAAGATAACATAATATCCCGCGCTATCTAAATCCTTTCAGCGCAAACCTTCTCGCATTCGCGAGACATGTAATCATGACCCAATGCTATATATATACAACAGCAGCAGCAGCAACAGCAGCAGCAACAGCAACAGCAACAGCAACCCACGCGACTCGTCGAGACCAGCAAATTGATTGCCATCTCGCGACGTAACCCACGCGCACGTGTAGAGCGTGATCAGCGAAAGTCTCGGTGCATATATATATATATATATACACGCACCGCGATAATAAAGAATCTTGGCCCGATAAATGCCGGAAGAAGACGTGCATCACGAACCGACTTTGCGCGTAGTGTATAAATGGTTCAGAAAGTGCGGAGAGGATGCGTATGGAAGGCCAGAAGAAGAGAGTCGGCTCCTCGAAATGACTCGCAAAGTCATGCGCGCCGAGTTAACAATTAACTCTCTGGGGATAATTTACGAGCAGCCTCGTTCACTTGGGCTTTTATAGGCCGTCTGCGGCGCCGTGGGCCAGGGTAATTGAAATTAAGAACGAGTCGAGGCACCGCGTTCCTTCTCTCTCCCTCTCTCTCCCTCCCTCCCTCTCTCTCTCTCTCTCTCTCTCTCGCTTGCTCTCTCTCTCTCTCTCTCTTGTCGCAATTTTGCTTTGCCTTCGCCTTGCCCGTGCGCTCTTTCTTTTTTTCTCGTCTTCGAGTACACATGTGTATGCGGCGTGGATATACGTGTGTATGATCTTCGCTTTTTCCCCTCGCTTATATATACGTACGTCGTTTTCACGACGAAGACGAATCGGAGTAATGGCTTTAATTGGCAATAAGAACGAATTTTTCTACGCTTCTTTGTCAATCACAGCGGCGACGTCAGCAGCAAGCTGTTTGCCTTTGGCCAGCCTCGAGGGTTGCCCTTTCTTCCCCGATTAACTGTTAATTTATACCGTCTCATTGTGGACTTTGAGCTAATGAGGCAGCTGCTTGAGTTATTTAAATTTCGAAATCGCGGAAATTTAAAAGGCATCTTGCTCTTCTATACGCTAAGCAATTGAGAATACGAAATAGTTATAATGACTTTGCGGATTTCAATTTCAATCTGTTTTTGAAGATGGAAAATTTACAATAGCCAAAAATGTATTATTTCATTTAATCAGCTTGTTTTACCTTCGTTTCATTGCTCAATACAAATCATCGTCCGGAATACTGGAAATTTTGTTCGAAAACCAGACCGATATCCTATCCCTAAAAATCAGTACCCAACATTGATTTAAAAAAAATCAACGAAACTTCGTATTATGACCTCCCGGCGAGTAGCCAACGCACTTGATCTACCCCCGCCAACATGTAGTCGGCTTGCATCGTCGCGCCGCAGCGGCAGTGATACGAAACCTTTCACCCACATCTCGCGCAAACCACGGCAAACCAGCCGCGTGCGCAACCCTCAGACCCAAGCCCCCGCGGCCGATTCGCGCAAAAAAGCACCGGCAGAAGAGTTTCTCTCTCTCTCTCTCTCTCTCTCTCTCTCTCTCTCTCTCACTTTCTATGCAAAAAATACGAGATAGTGGGTGGTATACGGTGTAACGAAGCAAAGCATGAAAGAAAAATGAGAAGCGAACGATATATAGAGAAACGTGCACAAGTACAAATCCAAAGCCCCTCTTTTGCTCTCTCTCTCTCTCTCTCTCT
>UELV01064195.1:770-27008 GCA_900490015.1 Megastigmus stigmatizans
ATATATATATATATATATATATATATCGCTCCTATTAATATTTACAGTTGGTGCATTAGCTTTGAGGCGCGGTTGGATGGTTTGAAAATGGATTTTTGTTCGGTTAATATAATTCTGTTTGATTTTATCGTACCACGGTTAGGTGAAGAAAAGATTAATGTGCCAATGGTGCGGTTTGGAAAATTTTGCTTTGCTTTTACAAAAGTGTTTGTTTTGTTACGGTAAAGGACAACCTTTTCGTACCTCAGTTGGCTGTGAATAAGTTTTCAAATGCAAATAGAAAACTCTTTTGTGCTGTGGAATACATTAAAGCGGCTTATCCTTAACTTCGAGACGTGAATGGGTTATTTATGAATCTTTATCTTATAAGTAAGTAATTCTTTCGTTACATATATGAATAAAGTTAATCTATAATTATGTGTTTATGAGCATTTTCTTTAGTGTACTTTAATGCATGGATAAGGAAATGGTGGCAACTCGCTTGCACTGTAGATAAACAGCAAAAACTTGTTTCTTTTCTTCTAGGAAATGTGCAGACAAGTTGATACAAGCTATCATCACAGCATAGTTTATGAGTCAAAATACTGTATATACACTGCTGTACACTGTGTTTATGCAATTCAATGTATACATTTTAAAATGAACTTTATTTGCTTGAAACATCGTTTTTAACGAAATATGTATGTTTGGGTGACTTTATTTGTTCTGAAAAGTAATGGAGTGTTTTTCAATAAAACCTCATATCAGTAAAAATTATGCGTTTATTTAAATGATTATAACAATATTAATTAATAATTAAATATTGAAATTAATAAAATACAAACATAATCGCAACGATGTACTCTTGTTACAATAATAATAATAATTTGAAGTGATCCATATGAATTGTATGAATTATATTTAATTTTAAGCCGTTCTTATTCTAAATATTAAATTTAATTGGCGCACATACAATAAAAACTTATAATAACCGTTATTGGAAGAGTACGGATAAAAAACAATAGGGTCAAAACGTCAAGTAACTACCTTCGTTTGAGTTTATCGTGGAAAATAATGCAAGAAGTAAAGTATGAAAAATTTTCGAGCTACAAATCAAGTTTGATGCGATTAATGAATAAGAATATTCCTTCTCTTTTAGCACAGCAATAAAATAAGTTTCTGATAGTGTCTTCGAAATCTATTTGAAAAATACGATAGCGTTACAACGTCTTTCATAAATTTATAAAATACAACTCCGAATGTCCACAAGTGTCAATAATTTTGTAATAAAATACTCCGATCAATTTTATCCATCACAATTCCATTTCAAGCAATGACTTTTCAGAAAAAAAAAAGAAGTATATCCCTCTACATTTTTACACAGCAAGCACGATATTTCCCGCTTATCACAAAATAAATTTTGCCCCCCCCCCCTTTGCCGTGCGGAAAATGACAAAAATGATTCGATCCCGCAACTTTCGTCCAGTCCAACTTCCATTTACCAACCAACCATAAATTGCCAGAGCCGAGAATCACCCAAAAATTGAGTTTCGGCTACGAATCGATTCTGGACTTCTTACTCGTATCGTCGTCTGTCCTTCAGATAGAGAGGAGGCGAATTTCTATCGTCCGAGTTCTCCCACCCCCGCGGCTCTCGATCAGCTCTCCTCACTTCTGATCTAATAAGGGATTAGAAGGGTCGTCAACCTTGCAAGTTTCCAATCCAGCATCTCCCTCTCTCTCTCTCTCTCTCTCTCTCTCTCTCTCTCTTGCACTCTCAGCCTTTGCTCTTGTTAGCCAAGTCTGGGTCTGGGAGCAGAAGGAGCCGCGGAGACATCTTACATGCAGTACTCTTTAATTGAGGGCTCGATAGGACCATCCCCGAGCGACTCGAAAGTCTCGAGGCCGAGAAGGGGCTGGGAGGGACACTTTCCAACAACAAGGATGCTTCTATCGCCTTCAGTGGGTCCGCGATAAGGAGTTAGCCGGGGGAAGAGAGAGAGAGAGAGAGAGAGAGAGAGAACCCTTGTGCATTTTGACACTATTGCCAAAGCCTCTGCGCTCTTTGTCCATTAGTGCGAGAGAGCCGAGCGCATAAGGTGCGCGCCGCCGCGGAGTGAAATTTCGCGCAGATTTTGCAAAAGACTGGTATAGCTTGCTACTTAATATTATGCAGATTGCGACATTAGCATGAAAAATCTTGAGCGACGTCGGAGCCAGTGCTGCTAGTGGTGGTGATGGTGGTGCCGGTGCCGCTTCCACTCTGTGCTGCATTGCGAGGCACAGATAGGGGAGTAATTAGACGTTTTACGATGCCGTTGAAGCGTATGAGCGAAGGGTCGCGGCAAGCGCTACTTGGGCGGCTCTCCCGTCTACGCTTACGTGCGGCTACGCGATGAAAGTTAATATTGGCAATAAAGTCCGAACATTATCGTAAATTTGTATTTCAATCTCGGAGTCGGTTCCTCCCCGTCTGGCGCCGCCTTCAGCTGGACGTGATTGGAGAAAAAGAGCGAGAGAAAAAGTGTATGGATTGCATAAGGGCGGAAACTTGCGTATCGCAGGAACTTGATAAATTTTAAGAAGCGTAAAGTACACTCGCCGAGGATCCAAATCTGGTTTATATTTATGCGTCACACGGAGAAGTTGGTTTATGGCGGTGCAAGCAATATTTGGATTGCCGCTTTTGATTAGGGCTAATGGTAAAACTATCAGCGCCGATATATATCCCCTCGCGACCTGGAATGATTTATAGCGGTGTAAATATATTAGCTGCCGCGTGACCAGGAACACCATAAATCAGGTTGTTCTGTATATATGAGCGAATGCGTATCATTGAATTTAATTATTCCAACTTTCAAGTTTACTTATCTGGTATCAATCGAATTGTTTAATTTTTATGAATGTCTAATCGTTAGCTTAACCGTTTTAGAGAAATGCTTCAGTTTTTTCTCAACATTATTAATGAAACTTAGTAAAACCTTTTCATTTATATTTCTATTAAATTAAGGACTGTTTATCGGAGTTAATTATCCACCTTTTTGTTCTAAGATATTTTTTCAGAATATTCCACTTACTTTTTTTATTTACGATAACACTAAAATCGAATATAATTTTTTACAAAGATCACTTTCAGATTATGTAATGTTTATTGAGTTTGAACTATATTTTATGTAAGAGTCTACATGTAAAATTCCGACGTATTCTCTTTATGAAAGAACTCCTCTATAATCAACTCAAAACTTAACTCCATCGTAGTTAAAATTCTCTTAAAAAGCAAGAATTAAATTTATGACTCATAACCCAATTTCTGGAATCTTTGAGAAACTCTCTAATAATTTTAACAGTAAAACTAGCGCCTAAAATTCATAACATACAAAGTTTAGTAAAATGTATAAGTACGCAGAGTAAATTACGACAGTTTTGTACACAAAGTTTCCGACATAAACTACCCTCTATCAATGGCTTTTCGCACGCAATTTTCCAAAATAATCTTTTTCTAGTTTTATCGTTTACAACATTGGTGTATTAATTTTCGCTTCTCATATGATTTACAAAAATAAAACTCAAATAGTTCAAGGCCTGTATTATAGGAAAGTATTATAATTTTCAAAACGGCTGCAAACTTTAAGGAAGAAACCTGCGATGTTTTCGTAATTTGAAGGAAGACGTAGAAAAACTTGTGACGTTGTTTAGAGTACAAAAAATAAGAAAAATTGTAAAAAGATGGAATAATTCTTTGTTTAAAACCGTTACCTTGATCTACCTATTAATCTACTTTCATATAATCTATATCACATTTCTAATTCACTAGTTCGTGATGCATTTCATTCAAGAGGTTTGAAAAAAAATCCATAAAATGTAATTAATCGTGTAAGTATTATAATAAGTATTTTATGCTTCTTCATTAAAGTGCTACGCTTATAATATTTCGTTAGTATAAAATATATCAGACTTTTTAAATAATTTCAAAATGATGCGCAATTTTCTAATAATTTCGCTAACAAACGTTTAATCTGATATAGATAACATGGTTCTTAAATGACAATTAATCGATTTCTTTTGCCTTGTATCGTCTTTTATTTTCCGCTCAATAAACAAAGCATCGATGAGCGAAACATCTTATCAAGCAAATTAGTGCCGATAATTTGCACGTTCTCGTGCAGCAGTCCAAAACAGCGAAACAGCAGCAGCGGAAACCCGCATATAATGCATACAGTTCACGCTCGCGGAACAAAATAAAAACGACACGTCCAACGCGAGTATATTTTACATAAATAGAAACTGTAAAATATGGGTAGTCTCGTATGCCCCAACAGGTTTCCGAATAGGTAAACTGCGCCCCACCAGGGACACCTATATATATACGCGTTTTTCTCCACTTCTCTCATTTCTGTTCTTCTCGCTGATGTTTTATGTAGAAATACGAGAATGAACTCACACATGGTATGAGAATACTTTTATTTAATTGGGGGGGGGGGGCTAGAAGCTACTGCTACTTTTGAAGCTGTGCAAAACTCTTTACGCATACCAAGAATTTATAATTTACAATTGAAAAGTATTTCGGTTCCGAGAAGCTTTTGGTTCGTTCAGTATTATGTAGTTAAACATTTTCGTTCAACAATGTTTTTTTTTTACGCGCGGAATTAAATTTCCCGAAAACATCGAAAAGTATTTTCTAATAATTTTAATTAACCGTATGAAAAATACAATTATAGTTTCTCTCAGAAAAGCATCTATTTAATAAATGTAAATAAAATCCATCTAATTCTACGTAAAAGGTACAAGGAATCGAAAAATCTCTATCCACTCTTCATCCACTTCCCATATGGCGCAAAAGCCGCGATGCTCATCAAGCCGTAACGCCATCATCTTTTCGGTTAAGGTCGTCATCCCGCTCGTCGGAGCTGCAAGCAGAGATGAGGTCGGGCGAACTGACGGTAATGCAAAAGTCAGGGGGCCAGAAGGACCAGAAGGAAGGACGTCGGGGCTGCTGGGCTGCTGCGTCTCTCTCTCTCTCTCTCTCTCGCATCCTAAGACCCTCGGTGAGCTTGTAATTTAATGTTACGCGCTGGCCTCGGTGTAGTGCAGCGCGCGGCCTTGCGTTGCGTCGCCCCTGTCTTACCAGATCTGTATAGGCGTGCACAGCTCAGAGGCTGCAGGGAAAAAGCATGGACGGAGAGAGAGAGAGAGAGAGGGGGGGGGTGAGAGAGCGAGGAAGAGGAGGAGGAAGGGGTGAGCGGGTGAGGAGGGTGGGAGTTCGGGCATTGTGCCGCGGGTCGTGCGACACTGAATTACGGTCTGCGGAAGGGAGGCAGCGGCCACTTCCGGTTGTAATATAGTTTGCGCACAATGCCGGCACAATGGCTGTGCTGCTGCTGCTGCTGCTGCTGCTGCTACCGCCGTTGCTGCTGGTGCTGGTGGTGCTCCGCGAGACGGCGGCGTCGCCCTTTGGCCGAGGATCAAAGTGCCCGTCTAAACGGTCTACGAGCGGCTCTTGTCGAGCCTCTAGCAACACACGCGTGACGAATGAGGTCGCCTCTGGCGCGCTTACACTTACACATACATTTGCTATGCACAGACCCACACAGACACACACACACACACCTATATATATATATATATATGGATATAAATATGTGTGTGTATATATATATACGGAAGTGAGGCTGCTGGAGGTTCCCCCACTACACTATTACCTATGCGCGTCTCGTTTCCGGCTGTCGGCTGCTGCTGCTGCTGCTGCGACCGCCACGAGGCGAGCTCTCGTTCGCTCTTTCTCTCTCGCTTACTCTCTGATGTGTATATACGCGGTGCACGGTTTATTGAATTGCTCGTTAATTCGCGCGGATTATACAAGGGGGACGACGACTGGCAACTCTGTGCTTTTCCAATTGGTTTTCCAAGTCAATTAACAGATTTACGTGGGGTCATGATTGTTGATTTGTATGAATGAACTCGAGGGTGGATAAATGTGCGCCACGAAACCGAGAGATGATTGATTTCCGCTTTATTTTCCATTTTTCCCTATATCTTTTGATCGCATCCGACTTTGCCAAGGCTCAGAGAGCTTTTCTTTGAGTCGTACCGTCGAGATGAAGATTATATAAGATGCAAAATAGAACGGACGGATTAGGTATTTCTACAGTCGACTGGGATTTAATAATTCAGGCATAATCGCTCAACAGAAGCGTAAAATAATTATACTAAGTACATTTTCCAATCTATAATTATGCGTTTTTAATATCATTTATGAGAGAGCACACAAACATATATATATCGCACTGTACACGCGGTGCGCCCATTCGAAAATCTACATATTTAATTTTATCCATTAATTTTACGCGTATATGGAATCAAAGTGCGTCATTAAAATGAATATTATATGCCATAAATTCTAGGCTAAATCTCGCGCTCAGAATGTGGACTTTCATATCGTATTTGCTCGATAACCTAGAAAGTTTGAGACACACAATTAGATTACATTATAATTTCTTCCGACTTGCAGGCGACTCGTAAACTTTAATTAGCGAAGAAAAAATTTATGTATGCGTAAGACAGTCATAAGAGGATAACTACGAGTTGTGAAATACTGCATATGCTAAAAAAGAAAAAATATTTTATAAAGTTAGTGCAACAGTTCGCATCGTAAAAGCGTGTATTTCCACACTTGAGGAATATCGACTTGCATCTGTATTAGTTTGGGATGAGAAAGAAAATAAATACTGGAAGCTCGATATATATGACCTTTTTTGCTGAATGTATGTGAAACTGGCGTTGACAGGAAACAAAATTGATTATTTACGTTGCAATAAATTTAGAAAAACACGTATTTTCTCAATTTAAAGACGGAACATTAACGGTTATAAGTTTAAAGTGGTTTCCTAATGAAGTTTATATTATTAACGTTATTAATAAGTATTGTCTGTCGGAAATTGACTAATAGATAACGTCTAATATATTACTTTCAAACAATGCTTTTTTTAGTTACAAAAGGGAACATAAGTCATTGTAGTTATTAAAGCATATGTGTCATAAAAGTGAGTGATTTATAATAAATTGATAGTTAATTTGAAGGACAATTCGTTAAGTTGGCAAAGCAATGTAAACACTTTAGGCACGCATGAAATTCATAATGAATATTGTTCAATAAAATGCTCTTGTACTATGTAGACAAGTACACATTTTAATTCTTTTCTAATTTATAATGAATTTCTGTGGAATCAATTCCAAAAAGCAAACTAGAGGAAATAGCGCAAAACGAGAAACAACATTTCGTATAGGAATATCAGACCATTTCAGTTTGTTATCCAAGGTATGATCGATGACATTTTATTTAATCAACTGCGTTTATCCATGTAGTCATGTATAAAGAACATTTTGTTCTGTTTGCTTATGATACGATAGCTCGTGTAGCAAACAGTCGTTTTATTACGCATGGATCATTCGACTCATTATCGGGCGCTGTTTGAATAGCAAATATTGTCGTATTGTCATTTAAAAAAAATAAAATTATGTACCTTTACCGTGCGTAAACTATCATACGTTATACATATATATATATATATGTGTGTGTTTGTAAACAAAGCTTCTATCAATAAAGAACGCGCAGTAGCGTGAATAGTTTTCTAAAGATTCATCATTCAATCAACGTCACGCGCGCCAAATAGTTCAAAATCAATATTTTTTTTCTTTTCATTCTTCCAACTATACAGTTTTGTAGGTATAGCTGTATTGAAAACCCGCACCGAGCGTTGACCTACGAGCTTTTCCTTCGCAATACCCCCCCACACCGAAAAGTACAAATCATTGCCTCCCGCAGACCAAGAACAAAAGCATAGGAATCAAAAGCTGGAAATTCCCCGGCAAAGGAGTTTAATGCATTTTTCAAGCCATCGCGCGCGGAATCAGTGCCCGAGCACAGTGCGGAAATAAGCGCGCGTGTGCCAGACGACAGCGTGAAATTGAATTAATCTCGAATTAAAGGTGAGGAGAAAACGGCAAAAGAACGAGAAACTTTGCTGAGACAGGAAGGTCTCCCCTCCCCACCCCAACCCCTCAGTCACCGTTCCGCCCCATTCCGGAACGAGCTATTGGGTATACAGGGTGAGAAGTAGAACAGTGAGAAAAAGAGAGATAGAGAGGAGGAGAGAGAGAGATAGAAGTGTAGATCTTGGAAAAGCGACGCGACCCGAGCCGCTTGCACCGTATAAACTTTAAATAACGTTTGTAAACTCCGTCTTAAGTAATTCATCGAAGAAAAGCGAATTCATGATGCACCTCCTTTCCAGCAGTGGATGGAGTAGGGGATGAGTAACTGGACGAGTTGCGCCGAGTAGGGGAAGGGCAACCATCGTGAACTCGTACAAATCGAGTTCCCTTCGGCAATTAGAGATTTTCGATGGAGAAATTAAAGTTGTCGCGGCTTCTCTCTTTTTTGACTGCGCAGTTGGGTTGTGAGTTAGTATCGTAATGAAGAATCGTTAATGCCGGCTGCGAGCCGAAAAAGGATAATGATTTCGGAAAAGTAATTTCGTTTTGTTTAAGCAGTTTGCCGCAGACCGGGGAAATTCGTAGAGCGGGGTAGCAAAAAAAAAAAAAAAGAAAAAGAAATAATTAATCTTCGAACACGAGGCCAGAGGAAGTTTATTTCGAGAACTCGCAGAGTTTCATTCGTCCGCACGTTAATTACGTTCTCAAAATTCCTTCATTAAAAATGCTTTAACTGATATAGCGAAACATATTATCCGCATTTTTAACGATCCTCGAAACGCTTCTTCCATTTTTTGTCCGATATATGAAGCGGCAAAGTAGGCAATATAAAATACTATCGGTTGTAAAGCTTGTAAATAAACCTCTAAGCTTCTGGCGCGCTCGTGAAATAGTCGTATCAATGAAAACTTGGGAAAATGAGGACGACGAGAGTGCACGTGTGTTGTATTCCATTTGGTGTAACAAAAGTATGGACAACAAAATCAATACCGTATAAATTATTATTCGTTGTATAATAGTATATAGGCCAATAAGTATCTCGAAATAAGAAAATACGTTTAAAAAGCACAGGGGGGAAACACATAGTGGTCGCGCGAGTTCAAATTGATTTCAATTCCTAATTGCTCGTACAATTGCACACTCGCGAAACAATGAACGAAAGCCATCAGCGTACTGCTGCCCACCCTTACGCGGAAGCAATTCGAACAAAAATAAAATCCGCACTAAATCGCTGACGACTGGCGTCTAAAACGAGACCAAAAAAAAAACAACGAAACAAACAACACGCGCGAGGTATAATTATAGCGTGCAAAGTAGGAATTAAAAAAAGAACGAGAGAGCGAGAGTGAGAAAGAAAGAGAGGGGGTGGGGGAGAGAGAAGAAAAAGAGAAAAACACGGAGAGCCAACATCCTCGGGTAAAGGAACGAACGGCCTCACTTCGCCAGTTTAAGCATCTATCACGCGACTTGTTAACCTCCCTTGCCGACCGGCCAAACGACAGTTGCGTACGTGTTGCACGTGAAAGTATCGTTAAAGCCTGCCAAGCTCACTCGCTCTCCTATTCCAAACTCTCTATCTCCCTCTGCAGCGTTCCCACTTCTCTCTCTCTCTCTCTCTCTCTCTCTCTCTCCCATTCGCTCTCTAACTCAAAGACTGTAAATTTTCACCATTATACAGCGAACAAGAAATAGGTGGAATACGGGAGAGATGGAGGTTCGACGGCGACACGATGGTATATTTGTCATGAATGAATTGACCGAACGCTGCCAATATAGTGCGTACACGCGAGTGCTGCTTGTACTCGCGCTATACAACTCGTGCAGTTTCCCTTGTACATTACTTTCTTTCCCTTTAATTCCCGCTTTCTCCATTTCTCTCTCATCCTGACGAATGTATATTACCTTCCTCATTAGCTACTTATGTATCGCTGTAAGTTTTATCCTTTATTTGCCAATTCTTTCGAACCCAAAGCGGAAACTTACTGCTTTTATTCTATATCTGTAGCCAGCAATCCAATACTCTCTCAACTATACCCGGGTATTCCACTATATAGTTAATTTTCCACGAGCGCAGAAATAGGATTTTATTTTGGCGAACGGAGTCAAAAGAAAAAAGGAAAGCGAGAGAGATAGAGAAAAGATTGATCCGGTCGATTCCGATTGCGATACTCGACATTTATTTGTGCGCGCGCGCAGAAGTCCTTTTTAGCTGCAGGTTTTGACAATTGATGGGATTCAAGGCTTTTGTGGTGAAGCGTTAATGAAAAGGGACGGAAATTGCATATTATGTGTGCTTGGTGCATGAATCGATTATGGATGATATTTCATCGGGCATTGGGTGGCTATTATAATTAAAACCTTGAATAATTGATTTGTAGCCACTTTCCATTAATTAATTCCATTACCGTTCGGTAGCGTCACGATTTATTTTAGACTGATTTATCAGTGCGCTTGTTAGTTTATTGATGCCAGTGACAATTTGACATTCAATGTCCAAATATATAACAGTTGTCGTTAGTATATGTTGGTGACAAAGCTTTAAATTTTAATGCATTTTGAAAATGTTTGATATATGTCTATATATATATATATATATATAATAGCTGACAATAAAATGATTTACGAGAGATTGTAAAGTAGGCACTAAGAAGCTTTCTATGGCTTTAAATTTCTCCGATTTAAGACCATTTTGATTTCAAAATTAATATTCACTTTAATTGAAACTGAATCTTATTACTGCCTTCATCTTTTGAAATGTACTCAAGTAATTTTATGAGTAGACACAAAACCCAAGTAATTTAACAATTAAAAATGTATTACTTTCACCAGACTAAAATTTTTTAGAAATTATTATGATTCTAGATGAAATATTTCTGTGCAGGGAATTGTCATTTTTTATAAAATTCATGAATGAAATTAAATCACTATCAATTGTATTATTAAAATTTTTTTCCTAATAATCTTTGGTTTCATAGTGGAGAACGTGAAAAAATTACAAATCAAAAACAACACATGAGATTATATCGCATTATAAGCAGTTATTTTTCATTAAAAAAAAACGCATTTAATTTACATTATAACAAAAAATCTATTAAAATTGGCATGCAAAGCAATTGCAAAGAAACTTATAACGACACGAAGGAGAAATAATCCATTTTTATTATACCCGAACGATGTACACTTGGGGAACAAACTAAGTTGCTTAACGACTGTGCAAATGCCTGCAACTGAAGTTATACCGGTTGCAGTTCCTTTCCCTTTTTTCCTCTCAAGCATTCGTGGCTACGAAAAATAAAGTGGCGCAAAATAAGGGCTATTTGTGGAACGAGGGCAGCCCGAAACTTGACCCATCGCGCAAATTTCATTTAACAGTTCAGCTTTTCTCAAATTAGGAACGCAGACACGCATACACACACACACGCAAGTCATACACCACCTCCTCATACTTATACAGTACGAGGAGTCAAATATAGGAAAACCGATAAACACTCGGAGCGGCGCCACTTTTACACGGAGAAATTTGCCTTTTTAATGACTTCGCAAATTATACGACGAACAATTTATAAGTGCAGTCTAATTCGGAGGCATCGGTATTTAACGGAAGCCGCTTACTTTATAAGGAAAGAGCCTTCGACCAGGCCCCGACGAAGAATTAAAACTACTTCGGGCAATAATTTTTAGAGCCAATATTGCTTTTAATCTGTTTATGAATAGGTGCTGCTTCTTTTATGCCTCTGTTATTTTCAAACCGTCAGAGAATAACAGAGGTGATTTCCCTAATCGTAGTTATACAGATTAAAGATTTACAGAATGACTTCACATAGAAAGTTCGTTAAGTATCCATCAGGCAAATAAGCCGCCTTATGAGGGATTATTGTGAAACTACTTAAATTCTTGTCAAAAATGAAAATAATCTGTTTTATTTAATTATATAGAAGAAAAAAACGAAAGCGATATTAGAAAATATTTAATTTATTGGGTATCAACAATTTATTACTTTGAAAAGAAGCGTTGAATATGTTTTGAGCAAAAACTACTATTATCCTTTTATCTATCATCATTACGATGAAAGGTTTGTAATTGAAATTCTATGTAAACTTACCGAAGAACAAAGATTTTAAATAGTGTATAATATGGAATAATAATTAAATTCAATAAATTATATTTTTATTAATCTTGAGTTAAATACGAGCAGTGAAAGCAAACATAAGTTATATAAGTTTTTTAAACTCCATAATCTACTTATGAAACGCATATTTGAGTTAGATTTGTTTTAATTTTGTTATATAATTATGTAACTTTTGAATCGCAATTGAATACAAAAATAATTCCATAAAGTTTCTCTCATCTCGGTTTCGAGAATAAACTTTAGTATCAGAATATATAGCAAATGGAAAAGAAAACAGTAAATTTATTTTGCTTTAACACTTCCTGCATTGCAATCGCAAAGTGCTTTAAAATTTAGCTCATCTCATTATCAATATTTCACGGTTTAAAAGTATTTTTTTTCCACATCAGGCTATTATTGATGCAATTTTTACAGCTGATGAAAAAAAACTCTTCCTCTGCTATTAAACGAATTACTATTATGACAGATACGAAAATGAAAGAATTGGCCAATGTATAGAGGGGAAACTGGAACTTATACGGAATTCCTTGCGCAAAAACGTGAAACGGTAGTTTACAATGGCATAAATAATGCTCCTTACCAGCAAAATAAAACGCAATTTATTGCTCCATAGTATTAAAACGCGTATATTTCCATCCTTCTCTCTTCCTGAGATTATCAACGAGATTATCAGTCGCATAAAAATAGCCGCGAGTAATCATCTTTCTTGCATCAATCGTAGATATACGCATTCGATAATTATCTCAATCGGCATACCAACTAAAATGTTTTTAACCAACTCCGAAACGTTCCCACGAAAGGTCACCTCTTTTTAATACCCCTGATCTATTTGCTTCTACGCTCCGTGTCTCCAACAGCTTTTCACCGCTCAACGAAAACTTCATCAAACAAAAGACTCGAAAAATGTAATTTCACGAGCAAACACGCTCCCGCTCATTTGAAAGTTAAATAAGTCTCTCCCCACCCATAGCAACGTATAGACATTGCAACTTCCTCTCTCTCTTTCTCTCCCTCTCTATCTACCTATATATCTCTCTCTCTCCCTTCTAGTCTTATAAGCCCAGGTCGTCCCGCGCAGCGCGTGTACGCGACAATTAATAATATTTAAGAGGAGTAAATCGCCGATGAAATATCGCTCGCCGAGGCACTTATCAATTATCCCGCAATAGACATAAGTCTCGCGGACGGCGCAGCGGCGGGGGAGGAGGGGGGGGGGTCGGCTCCGGTGTAGCGCGGCGGCACGAAGGAGGGTTAGGTGTACATAGAGAGACCGAGGAGGGAAAAAGGGGAAGCAGCACCACTCACACCCACACACACACACACATAGACACACGTGTAGAGCCACCGCGCTAGCGAAATACAAAGTCAGCAACGCTAGGCGGCTTCGCGGGGCGATAGGCAACCGGCGCAGATATTGCATTACGAGATGCAATCAAAGTTTCGCGGCGTGTCGGGTTGCGGGGGGCGCAGGCTCGGCGGTGGTGGCGGCGGCGGTGCAATTTGAAATATCGGTATCGAGCGAGAGAGTCAAAGATACACCTACGTGCCTCTTGTATTAAGTCCGATAACGCGAATTATCGTCCTACGCTATTTCGACTGCGGATGCAAATACAGAGAGAGAGAGAGAGAGAGAAAGAGAGAGAGAGAAGGAGAGGGGGGTGAGGGGAGGGCAAGCGAGCTAGAGGGCGTTGCTTTGTGTGTTTAGCCCGCGCCGCCCCCGTAGCCGAGCCGTTTTTCATCTCTGCAGCCAGGGTCCGTGATGAATAAAGTGCCTCGCGTTGCGCTCGAGTCTGCCTCATAAAATGATGTAGCGCGATACGCCAAACGTCTTTTGAGTAATTTCCCGGGGCTGGGTGAATATTTTTTACGAAAATTCATCCCGCCCGCCCGCACCGAGTAATGAAAAATTTGCAAGATTATTATTTCTCGGAGAATTTATGGAATATGGGTTCCTTTGCAAATTATTCTTCGTTTAATGCTGTCGTGTCCCGAGATGGGCGCGCTTATCAGATCCCTGCAGTTCCAAGATAACAGCGATGTATATACGATCATTTCGGAGAGAAGAGTGCTACGCTAATTGGTTCATTTGAAAGCTTGAATAACTAATATGTTTGCTCAAGTAGATGTTTCCGAGTTTGGTAAGACACCAAATCTTTGTATCGAATTGTAAGGTCTCTATTTCGGAATACTTCTCGATGAACTTTAATATTGAACCAATACTAATATTTGAAAACTAGCCGCGGTATACCTCGAATATCGAGGCGAATATATTTTCAATCATCCGCGATCAAATCAATCGACATAGCGCGAGCTCGTCAAGCTCGTATAGGCACACAGAGGCCCTTTCGATATCCGCTATATACCCGCCGTGCGCCTCACTCGTATATGCACCAAACGTTGATTTTAGCGCGTATTGTTAATAGCGGAGCGCTTAATGGGTTAACATTGTCAAGGTAACGCGTCGTGTGCGCGCAAATTGCGTAGAAAGCAATACCTCAATTGGGGTGCCAAGTGCTGTTCGACGGCCTATATGAGAGTACCGACCGACAGCGTATATATATATATATGTGCAGGAACGCGACAGCGGCAAAGCCTCGCGCGACCCTCACTCGACGCGTATATATATATATATATGTACCAAGAGTCGAGTGGCCGATTAACAAAGTCCATACATGCAATATAAAATTGCGCGGCGTCGATGCAAAAGCGATTATTATCAATTTTATCCCGGTCTCTCAAAGCCCCGACGATGCCACGTGGCCGAGCTATTATTTGATCAAGTATACACGTGGCAACTGCGGATATATATATATATATATATATTCACTACTATTCACTGCTATTAATTTGTCGAAAATTAATCATGCATGAAAAACATGTGGTATGTTTTCACAGGTGCACACGCATTATAAGCCGTTAATTATTTACTTAAGTTTCGGGGTAATTGTCAAGCACCGCTTGTTTACGAGCCTCGCGCGGTCTGTTTATGAAACTGTATATTTTTCCCAATTAAACGCGTGTCGGAGGTGTATTTGTTTTGTGTAAAGTGATGTGGAATTAAACAGCTATGGCAAATAATTGAATGATACAATGGATGAATATGATAAATAGATGTATACACGTGGCTCATAACTAATTCGTGCAACTTTATCTCATGGATATAGCTGAGTGCGGGAAACGATATGAAAGCGTGATTGTGCATTTTGAGCTTTGAGAATTAAATATCTATATAATATGCGCATGCTAAATTCTGTAAAATCACATTTGGACATGTGTATAATGTGATTTGGAAAATCCTTTTAGGAGATGATGCGGGCAAATGAATTAGAACGAATATTCATTATCGTAAACTTCTGATCGCATTTAGAAAATGGTTGGTATATATACGCGCACATATGTTTTTGTACCGCTATTAATGCAATATTAGCGAATTTATTCGCAAACACCTTTTTTTTCAGTGCTATTTCAATACGATTAATTAGTAAAAAATAAAGAGCGTAGCGAGAAGATTAACTGTAGTTGAGTGATCCAAATGGAGTAATTAATTTGTTGCATACTCAAAATCAAATTCTCCTTTTTTACTACATTACAACTTTATTTACCAGGAATCGTGGCCAGTAATACTCTTATATTCCATATGGGTGATTTGCAAAAAATTGTTATTATTGATGTCCGTACCAACATTTTTTTGTCTTCTAAAACATTGCAAATACATAATTTACACTTTTAAAACAAGCGAAATTTGATTGGAAAGGTACTAAGTAACACTTAATTTTTCAAACCTCTGCAACAAATGTAGCTAAAATATCACTACCATGGTATTATTTCATATCTTAACTAAAAATTGTACTACCGCGGTGGTAGTGAGAAACCGTAGATAAGCAAATGAATTAATTTTTTTAATCTATACGAACTTGAAGAATATATGAAACTACATATAAATCTCCGCGGAAATTTGGTAAACTATTGATTGGAATTTACAGTGTAAGATAAAGTTTATAAATGTCATTACCGTGGCCTAGCTAATTTTTTAACACTATATCTTCCAATCAATAGCTAAACATATTTTCGCGGAGATTTACATGTAGTTCCATACATTCTTCAAGTTCATACAGCTTAAAAAAATAATTTATTTGTTTATCTACACTTTCTCACTACTACGGTAGTGACATTTTTAGTTAAGACATGAAATAATGTCTTGGTAGTGACATTTTAGCTACATTTATTGCAGAGGTTTGAAAAATTAAGTGGTAGTACCTTTCCAACCAAATCTCGCTTGTTTTAAAAGTGTAAATTAAGTATTATCAATGGTTTAGAAGTCAACAAAAATGTTGGTAAACGCTTCTACATGACGCGGACGTCAATAATTTCAATTTTTTGCAAATCACCCATACGCATTAAAAGGTCAAGTCCCTTATACGCTCGTCAGTGTCCGCTTAGTTTTTCAATAAATGCCCTCCCGCATTATGAGTCACTATGGTGCCACCGGTATTGTTGCTAAAGCGTCGGGGGGTTGGATATAACCATTTTCTTCGTCGGTATATATACGGCTGCATATCTGGCTCGCCACCACCACAACAGCAGCAGCAGCAGCCGACCTCGGAAACCTTTATCCGCGGATGCGCACGAGCAATGGTATATACATATATACGTGTATGTACACGCACGCACGAAATACAGGACGATGGGTAATACCGCCGATTGTGCGAGAGAGGAGGCGAGCGCTGCGCGGCAGTGGCTCCGGCTTTTTGCGTTATTGCCTGGTAGCGCACTACTCGTCGCTCCGCGAGAGCGGTATAATTACATTTTTCTCCGCTTTTGCCAGGCGCGGCTTTGAATCTCCCACCTAACTTCCCAGCGTCCTCCCCACTTTTTTTTAACCTCCTGCGCCACTGCCCGTGTATGTGTGAGGCTGTTTTTTTTATTTTTGTACAAGAGAGTCGCGTTTTTACCGCTCGACTCTTTCTCCGGTTTCGCGCAGTGCTAATTATTTTTCCGTACACACACAATTTCTCTCCTTTTTTTTTTGTATAAGGTGAAGAGCACTGGTGGGTAATACACGCGCGAACGCAAAGTTTGAATCAAGCAGCGTTTTTCCGGCTGGACGATCACCAGTGGGGGATTATTAGCTTAACGAAGCTGAGTCGCAGATTTTGTTTTATAAAACTTGCCCGCGCACTTTGTGCTGCTACTGCTGCTGCTGCTGCGTATACGCTTACTGCTTCTACCACTCGCGCTAAGATTTTATATATACTGCGCGTCAGATATTAATTCGCTGCTGCTGGTTATAGTAAAAATGAAATGTGACTCTTGCGAAATGTGTATAAATAAGACGATTTTGCGTAACTAACGTTCAGAGGGATATGTCGATGATTAATTAGCCGACGATTTATATAGCAGAAATTGAGAATGCAAACTGCGACTTTTATGGTCGGTGGTAAATGCGTTTTGTATAAAATAATGCTGGATATATATGCAATCTCAATACTGTGGAGAAAATATTCATCTCGGGTTTTGTTATATAATAAAAATCGCTTATTGTATTACATGAGGAATTTTTGGTAACTATTTATAAGCAGCGCATTATGCCCTGCTGAGCGAATATTTCTCGTGATTAAGATAACTCATTTAAACATAGCCGACCGTAATAAATAACGAAGTATCTATTTATCCTCTCGATTGAATTCAGCGATGGAGCATACGCCCAATATTCAAAAGCGCGTATTTAGCATCGTAATAAATATTTATATCGACCTGCCACTTTATGATCTTTTATATATATATATGCATGTACAAACGAAAATAGCTCAATTAGCCAAGGCATAAGCGGCGGAGAACGATCGGTCAGGCACAAGACTGCACTAAAAAGTCGGGATAGATAAACGTAACCACAGAGTTTACAATTTCGAGGCGCATTAAATTATACAGTACCGCTAGCACAGTGAATATAATACCGCAGCGCCGGCGCAGCGCATAATCACAGTGTGTAAAAAGACCCGCGCGCTTAATTTATAAATCATCGTGCCGCAGTAACAATTTATTGTGCAACACACTGTCCGTTAGACGTATAAGCGCGAATCAGCCGAATCGACGGATCGAAAACACAAACACGTGGCGCTATTTCCAATAATAATCTACGAATAATCGAATTAATACGCAAACACACGCATACGCGTTAATATTACCCACGCAATATTACAAATAGCATCGATCGTCGGAGAAGGGGTATATATATGGATATGCCTCCCTTAGCTCCGACACACGCATTGTAGAGATTCTGCCAGCAGGTATATAGCGGTGAACTTGGGCTCGTTCGGTGAGTTAGATAGAAGGCAGATTCTGGCAAAAGATGAAGACGGTGGAAAAGGCACTTAACGTAACAAGATGGAAACGTCAGAAAATATTGCCGCGTCTTGCGCTTCTGGCAATACAGCCCTCCTCTTTCCTCTCTCTCTCTTTCCATCTCTTTCCAAGTATATGCTAGTCTATCCGTGCGTCTCTTCGCCCCTCTTTCTTCTCTCTCTCTCTCTCTCTCTCTCTCACTCTCTTTCCCTCTCTCTCTCTCTCCCTTTCTCCACTTGCATTTCATCCCCGCGAATTCTTTACGCGGAGTTGCTAAAAAGGGATTTCAGCGCTTTGAAGCTCTGACGCTTTACGCGAATTTCGCAACGTATAACGGCTGACGCGCACTCGAAGCACGGCCCTGCACATATTATAGAAGCTTGCGCTGAAAACGCTATGCCATCCTCGGATTTTTTGATGCACCTTTACGGCATGTGCTATTATTACTTGTTCCGTTATTTTCGCCGCTCATTATATTCTGTCCTCGTCAATGTTGAATAGCAATCAGTTCTTTACCTCCCTTCGTATAATCATTCCAGTATATACAATCATGACGAATAAACCTTGCGAATCCAAATTGTAAGTTCGATCAATAAGAGTCGTCGAAGAAAAAAGTTATTGCGCGCCGGTGAAAATGAATTAAAAAAAAAGACGAGCTGAGAATTTTAAAATCTACTTATGCGCAAGCCTCGCGTCGATAGCGAAATGATCCGGCGAGATTGGCAGTCGCCGCCGAAAAAGCAGCTCTTTTAAAAGGGCGTAATCGCTTATTCATAACGCTTCAGAATTGAATTTCAAAATTCCAAATCGTCCCGCGACTACACGGGACACCCATAAGCACACACACACACACACACACACACACACACACACACACACACACAGAGGTATACGTGTAATGCGACGCGAATCGATCAAAAGCTCGTTTGACGCAAGGAAAAGTGTGTCATTACCGGGATATCCCGTGAGAGAGCGGGACTGGGCGAGAGGTGAGGGCTTCAGGTATATATGCCCGTCTTTTTTTGCGCCCATAGAGAGTACACACACAGCGGAGACGCGGAAATCCTTCTTGAATGCAGAAGTTTGAATGACGTGTGCCTTTCAATCGATCGCGTCCCCCCCCTCTCTCTCTCTCTCTTCCTCTGTCGCTATCATTATATAAGGGTGACTGAGAACGAGAGGAGCTGGAGAGTAGGAGAAGGAGGGAGAAAGAGCGCCGGAGGGCAGTGGTTTTGACGCGGCGGGCCGACGTGTGCGCGAGGGGCGGCAAAACCGTTTGAATCTCCCGTCGGTTAAGCCGAGAATGATTGCCTCTAATTTCTCTCCGCTTCCACAAGTACCAGCCCTAAGACCGGCAAGAAATTTCCTAATGCTTTCAGCGTACCTTCCGTTCGCAGCTGTCTGTCTCTCTTTCCGACTTCTCTCTCTCTCTCTCTCTCTCTCTCTCTCTCTCTCTATCTCTCTCTCTCTCTCCCGTCATGCCAAAGACCCGCGAGATGGTATTGGAACCTCTGTGCATGTGTGAGTGGGTTGCGACTACGCTTTTCAGCACTGGTTCGGGGCTCGTGGTGAGTTTGGGAGAAAGTAAAGCCAGTCCGTGTCGCACACGTGTCGCGCCTTACACTCGCTCACCTCTCGTTGAGTATCTCCCAGTTCTAATATCTATTCCACAGGTTTTTTTACAGCTCTATGCTGGCGACTCTAATGCAAAGGCATTATCCGAGTGTCTCGAAGAGTGGAAGATTAGAATATACGCGTCGACATTCGATTGAAATAATATTTGTCCTCTACGTTAATTAGCGCCCGAGCTTTGTTTGCGCGTTCGCCTCCCTCTCTCTCTCTCTCTCATTGTTGTTTATTTGCTTCTGTGCTCGTTGCGGCGGAACTTATTTGCGTCGCTTCGTCATTGTCATTTTAATGAAACTGACGGCAAAAATAATACTGGATGTTTTGAAATGTTGGTCGATTAAATTAGAAAATAAATGACGACTGGAATATTGTAGAGAAGTTACTATATTTAAAATTCAGAAGAAAAAGCTTTTGACTTTACACACGGTGAAATTCTTTAATTTTTTTAAAAGCTAGGCGAATCGTATCACGCGAAAACTCGCGGGTAAAAAAGTTGTCTGTGCGTTCATAACAAAATCCCGAGGGAATAGAAATATTTACTTAAAAATTTCTAGAATTTCTAAAAATCCGCAACAAAAGAATTCAAGTCTTAAAATGTTTAGACAACACAACATTTTCATATATTCTTTACTGGATGCCTGACAGTTGTGCCACTGTAATTAATTTACACTGTACGTGACCTCGGGTTTCTAGCTTTTCCGGTATTTTTATACCTAAATAAATAACTAAAAGTTTAAGCAAAGTTGAGCATAAAAATTAAAGAAAATTAACGACATTGAAGTAGCAGTTACATTGTTCTCTACTTTACTATTGCAATTCTTCATTATTTTTCACGCTGCTATTCATCATCGTTATTGAAATTATTTTTACTCGGAAACTATTGACATATGGATATAAAGTTTTTTTTTTCCATTCATTTAAGGAACAAAGCAGTGTCTGCGCGCTAATGAATGAATCAAACAAAAGAAATATCGGTCAATAGCTATAACAAAGAAATATCTTAATTTTGAAAAAATTTTATAAACATATATTTTATTAAATTCGTGACACCTCTATACATTTGGGTGTATAATTGTGTTGATGAATCTTAACACTTGTTATTTAATAATTTTTCTTAACGTACCAAAAGTATAATTATGATCGTTTAATGACAAATCAAATTGTTTCTCACATCCATTATTACGTGAAGTTTTAACGTGTTTTAGCATCACTCAGCACTCAGAAAAAAGCTATAAATCTTTTTGATGTGCGAAACGGTCGTTAATTAAACAAAATATGTTGGCCCGTATATTTTTATATGGGTAAGTAAAGAATCCAATGTGACGTGTGTATTCACATAATGTAGAAAATATAAAAATCTGCTTTTCAATATATTCAATGTCAGTTTGATACTTGATACAGCAGATTTTATAACTAAAAATTAATTTTTTCCTTTCTAGAAATTTTATAATTATATTAAAATTAACGATTCACTTGAAGTTTCAAAATTCATCAACATGGAATGCACAAGAAATAAGGGCGTATAAAATTAACTATTACAAAGTAATATCGATTAATGTGGCCACCTGTCCTCTAATTATAATGTACGATTATGGGTACGCTAGCAGTATTTCAATATAAAATTCAATTACATAATTTCTTAAATGAATTTAGTAGAGAACAATTGAAGCTATGTACATTCATTCGTTTTTTTCGATGATCGCACTTCGATGTACAAACAGCTATATCAATAATTATCACATCGCAATACATCAAAGCCTGTACTTTTAGCGTGTAATAAAGCTGATCTCCTATAAAGTCCATCCATAAAATATGCATGTTCTTTCAATTACCGCGAATCTGTGCTAGATGTAAACTCGCTCACATTCGCTATCTCATTAATTTTAAATCACTGTAAATTCAACAGTTTCATCCACCGCGGGGGATAGAGTCATGCCGATGTACGAACCAATGCGCAGAAACATATCACTTGACCAATTATAACATCAATCAAAGGAAATTTTCCATTCAACAAAATCCACCAGATGAAAGATAATGCGCGCAAGCGCGGAAACCAATTTCTCGGAACAAAATTCCTCTTCGATCGGCCACATTTAACGCATAAAGATAATTAGGCGCTTATACGGCGGATATATTTTGTGTATTATAACAGAACTAACTATCGCAATAAAAGGCCGATAAAGCATGTGCAGCAATTAGCGGATATATATACATAAGCGTTCCGGCCGCGGTACAATTGTTATCCGATTTTACAAGGTCGCCCGTGTGCTGCTCTTTCCTTCCTCCCCCTCATTTTCTCCCGCACTCCCACTCTCTAGCGGAAATGATAAATTTTCACTCTTAATCCGGTCGGGCAACTTTCGGGCCAAGTTCCGGAGGACCTTTTATAGGAAGCTTGGCGAGTATGCGAGCGAGAGCGAGAGAGAAAGAGAAAGAGAGTGGAGGAAAACCGCGTGCGGCACTTCGCGCGCAGAGGTAAAAGTATCCGCTAAAGTTTTCATTAAAGAATATGTCCTCGTAACTTACTATTCTTGCGCGCATGGAAACCGAGCATCCGCGGGGAAAGCGGCGCCCGGCCACTAGACTGGTCTGTGACTCTCGCTCGCTTGTGCTATGCTGCGGGGAGATGAGGGAAAGAGAGAGAGAGAGAGAGAGAGAGAGAGAGAAAGAGAGAGACAGTGGGAGGCAACGGGTACGTACTACTTATGGCAAGCCCGTGTGCCACACTGAGCCCGCGACAAACTTCGAACAAGTCTTGCAATCTGGAATCGAATGGAGTTTCGGGGACTTGGTCGAGTGAAAAATCGCCGGAGAAACTTTGCCGATGCTTGCGGATCCATTAGACGGCTCAACAAGTTCTATGCCAGTGGCTCCATCTTTCCCTTTCCTTCCTTCTTCCTTCCTTTCTCTCTACGTCTCGGCGCGCGTTCCCTTTTTTACCCTATCTAACCCTCCTCTCTCGCGCTCCCTCGCTCTCTCTCTCTCTTTCTCATTCGTGCCAGGTCTTTCTTTCGCTTTCTTTCGGTCGCGCGGATTTTGAATACCACCGTAGAGAGAGAGAGAGAGGGGGAGGGGAGCGTGAACGCGAACATCCCGCCGTGCGCGCTCTGGATTTCCCTTTCAAGGGAAACGGCTTTTTTACGGTCCGTGTAATTGCGCACTTGTACACGGTGCTCACTGGCGCGCGCAAGTGGGCAAAAGTTCGCCCGTGGAGAACGCGCGCAAGCACCTTATCGCTCGTGTGCGCGAGCCCAACGAGTTTTATGATTTTCCTCTGCGGCAAATTACGGATCATTCGTTTGTTTTAATTTTACCTCTGCGAGCGCGCCTCTTTCACCAATTATATTATTTGCTTTTTGTTTACGCTATTCTTAATGCGATTAGAATTATGATGTATTCGAGATGGGATTTTCATGCAATATGACGATGTGTTTTTCTTGACTTGGCTGTAACAATTTAGAAATCTGCGGCCTGACGCTGGTTCTGTACATATGGTATTAGCATATTTGATTGCCCCATGTAAATCGGTCGATAAAAAAAATGCACGTTAATATTCCTATGAGTAACTATGTTTATTTAAATTTCATGAGGATATTGCTATTCCGAATTATGAAAACTTTGCTTTCTTAATGCATGATGCGCAGTTACAAAAAAAATATACTGTGAATTAGTTTGTATACGTTTTATAATTTTATATAGCATAATATTTGCATGTAGGGAGGTGTGAGGGAAGTCGGCACACCTTAAGGAAATTCAATTCTTTACAGTGAAAACATAGATGAAAATGGTGTTGCTGATTAAAATTAAGAAAAAAATTGTATCAACATAAAATGTAGTACTGTCAATATGTATTCATTTAAGAATTTTCAGGTAACGTATATAGTTCAAATAAAGGTGCACCAAGTTACCCATTGCGTCATATCTCCCCGCGTTCTTCCCCTATTAGTCTCAATATTTATGCGTTTTAAACAAATTTCGACGTAAATTATAACTCAATGCTTTCTGTTTATACGTTGAAATTCTAGGAACGGCTAATTACAACAGTGTGTTTTTTCCCCGATGATTACATTCATAATTTTAAGTATGATGTGGGCGTACAAAAACACGTAAATGGAGAAGATATATCTGACACGTATTGTGGGAAACAGTAAACAAAGAAATAATGATGTAATTAATTTATGATGAATGGCAGTGCTATACATTAAAATAAATGATTCGGTTAATAAAAGCTTCTTGATGGCCAATCCAAATTAACATAAAAGAATAATAGACTGTTTTTCTAATCGACTAATACGTCTTCAATGTACTGAGAGACAAAAGATAAATATTTCATTCATAAAAAGGCTTTCGTCAGATTCAAGATAATCACTTGATTGGCAATGTCTCAATTGAAACGTAATTGTACTTTGAAGCGTAAAGCAATGAAATTGAGCATCGTGAAAATCCAACCGCAGATCGTATAAATAAAAACTTCAATATTGTCTTGGCGATATAAACCGGCCACAAAACGTTAGCGATATTGAGCGCAGCTCAAAAACAAACTATGCAATTATCTTTCGCAATTTAGGTACGGAAGGACGGCGAAAAGTAAGAGATTCAAGCGTGCCTTTTTCCACCAAACAGCTCCTCTGGAGCGCGCGGCGGGCGCAATAAAACGGCGTAGCCAAGATATTCCTTTGAACGAATTACCTATAAAGGGGGGTGCCGCAACGATTGCGCGCTAAAATTTTCAAATTGCGTTCTCAAATTATAGCTCTCTCTCTCGCTCTCTCTCTCTCTCTCTCTCTCTCTCTCTCTCTCTCCCTCTCCCTCTCCCGCTGCACGCATAAGCTAATGGTTCTTCGTGTCCGATAGGCTATATGCGCGCTCTCGGCATAATAACAGTCTTTTTACGGCTAGGCGATGATAACTGTTTGAATTCATGAATGGCTGCGGAAAAACGAGCCATAATTAATTATCTTTGACTGCCCATATAGATGGCCTTTTACGAGTCAGGTTTAAAGCACCGCACAGCGACAATAGAATATTGCGGCCGGCGTAAAAAGTCCCCGACGCGCGCGGAAAGAGAAAGAAGGGGAGCCTCCTCAGTGCCTGCCGAGTCGTAATTGTATAAATTTCCATTTACGTGTGTGCATAGTATCCGTCCACTGACACGTCGAGTACAACTGACAAAAGGAGCCGCGGAGCGCGCGCGGATCCTCTGATTAGCGCGCATTCCCATACTTCTTATAGGGGGCCAATAAAAAACCGAGAGTATTCAGAGAGAAAACGAGCTACTCACAAAGGCTTGTGTATTACAGGGACGAGGGAGAGAGAGAGAGAGAGAGAGAGAGAGAGAAAGAGAGAGAGAGAGAGAGAGAGAGAGAGAGAGAAGAGCGAGTCGACCCCAACTCGACGGGGCAGCAGCAGCAGCCGAAATTCAGCGTGACCCGCGGCGATCGAGCGAAACTTTTGATCTAAGAAAGAGGAATCAAAGCTTGAAAAAGCTTCGAAGCCACGCGACGTCCCCAAAGCTAAACCCTCCACGGCGTCCTTTTTTCGACTCTTTTAGCGATTTTCCAAAAGCTTGCGCCAAGGCTACGACCGCTTCTGCTGCTGCCGCTGCTTCTGCTTCTGCTGCTGCACGCCTAGCAGCGGTGAGCTAAGCTTTTCCGTTACCTTTTCTTCTGCCCCCCTCTCCCTCTCTCTTCCTTTCCCTATTCCACGAGGTCCTTACCGTACCCTCTCTCTCTCTCTCTTGCTTGCTTCCCCTACTTCAATCCACTCTTCTTATTTTCAAAGTCTCGAGTGCAGCGAGCGAGAGAGAGCCACCTTTGTGAGAGGACAGACCCTCTTCTTCGCGCGCTATTTCGCTTTTTATGAAAAGGAAGAGAGAGAGAGAGAGAGAGAGAGAGAGAGAGAGAGAGAGAGAGGGAGAAAGCGAGTCACGAGAGGAGGACCTCCTTCTGCCCTGCTCCTTCTCTTTTTCTTATCCACTCTCTTTCCTCACTTCCGCCACTTCTCGTTTTTTTCATTTCCTTCTGCTCTCGCCACCCCCACCCCCTTCATAATCTTACGCTCTTTCTAGTTCGTGCTCGCCCCTCGCTCTCTTATCCCGCCACTTTTTTCCCTCTTTCACTCGCCTTCAGTCTTACCCTCTCTCTCTCTGTGTGTGTGTGTCTCTCTCT
>UELV01064198.1:3354-30175 GCA_900490015.1 Megastigmus stigmatizans
AGAGAGAGAGAGAGAGAGAGAAGAGAGGGGTTCTGTCAGAGGTTGCGGAATTTTAATGAACAGCTCAACAGATGTGATTTGAATGTAGATGAAAGACGCGCATGGCCGTATTATTGAGGTTTATTAAGAAGACGAGGATACGTACTCCATTCGACATTTTTGTTTATTCAAGAGCTAAATTGGCTCTCGCTTATAATTGGCACGGCAAAAACATTGCGCAGAATTCAAATAATGATATCCTTAAAACTCTCTTCAATGTACTCGAAATTTCGAATTGCAGATACGCTCGCGCGGCGCAAATAATCATCGCGTCATTCATCAAATCATTGTGGTCACTTGGCGCGCATTCGATCCCCAATGTCCGGCCAAGCAAAAAAATCAAATCCAAAAACCCGAATCGCGGGCAATCGTGCCGGAAATAGGCATGACAAGGGGTTAATCAGTTGGTCGATTCTTCCAATTTTTGACGCCCCTGCACAACACCGCGTATGCACACACCCGTCGCTTATTTCGCGGCAGCCAAAGTCCGCATTAATGGACTTGATTCCGTGCGTGCGCCTCCACCCCGCAAAGCATTCAACGGCAATGCACTCGACACACGCACACACGCACGGCCTGCATGGGAACATAAAGCGAAAGAGACATGCATTCACGCATAGACGGACAGCTTCGGGTGTGATGGAGACTGACTTCTCTCTCTCTCTCTCTCTCTCTCTCTCACTCACGGCGGTGGCCATAATTTATAAAAGCTAACCTATAACGCACCGCAGCGAAATCCAATAAACCGGGCGCCACCGCTACCACCGCCGCCGCTGCCTCTGCTGCTCTGAGCTTTGCGCGGCCTGCGATGCGGTTGCATCCCAGTCCCTCGCCATATACCTAGAGAGAGTGAGAGAGGGAGATATATATATATATATAGAGAGAGAGAGTATAGGTTTCACATGTATGTATACGAATACACGCACGGCCAGCCGATGACCCTTCCGCTATTATTTTGGTTATGCAAATGCGCATCTCGACACGCGAGCTCTATATATATGTACATATATATATATATTTGCAGTGCACAGTTCGTCGAAAGAGGGAGAGAGTGAGTGTAGTATGATTCATCCGGGGACTGGAGGATCATCAGCGAATGTGCGCGGCAGCACACGACGGACCTCGGGGATAGATGGATTGCCAGGGTTGACTTTTTGATGGTTGAATGAATGACGGTTGGTGTGTAACTGAAGGGCAGTGTCGTTTTTCTTTTTACGTCTGGCAAATTTCGAGTGACCTCTGGAATATTAATGGGTATTGAGTGATGGTTTTTTTTTGTCGGGATCGCGATTGTTGACGATCGATGATTTGGAATGTCTCTATACGATACAAGGATTTATATGGTAGAGCTTTTTTCCCATATTATAATATTTACTTTTAATACTCTACAACTTTCATCAATTGAAATGTAAACAATATAGGTAAGTTAGTTGTTGCAACCAATTTAAACTGAAGTTTTTAAGTACTACGCGTTTTATGCATAGTTGACCATTACTCTTTTGCCAAGTGTTTACACTGCTAAGCGTGCAAATCAATAGACTATAACTTACTTTAAAAGTATACTATAGACCTTTTACTTGAAGAATGATACAATACCAAGTATTGAAAAAGGCGAGATGTACGCACAAGACTTACATGCTTATTTGCATGATCTTTTGAGTCCGGATTTATCAGGCATATAAATGGAATTCATTAAGTAACCATAAGATCTTGTAAAAGAGGTGTGTCATCAGAGACATGAAACTCAATGAAAACGTATCTCACATCATCGTCGTCGTGGCGTCGTATTAACGGGTCAACGAAACATCGCCTTCACGCCATTTTGGCATTATACAGACTCGCTTCCAGCCGGTCGCTGCACGTTTGTTGCCATGCTAATTTTCATATTGACGTTCGGTCGTTCATTCGCCTCGGTGCTTTACGAAAATTACTGCCGCGCCTGATATATCCACATATACTCTACATATACTGTAGACTCGGTCATATCATCATCCGTAGCAAGTCAAACATTGGAAAATGAGCGATCCTCTATGGAAAATCCAATTTGGCACTGCGCACGCGTACTTTCATCAGCTCAGAGGATTATCCACACTGTAATATAAGCACGCGTCGCTAATTCGTCTGAGTGCCGCAGGGATCCTGAAAAGTCTTTTTTTTGGAAGTCGCGCCATCGATAGCGACTTTACTCTCCCAAAAGTAGGATGATAAAAGTTTATCGCCAACGTATATCTCTCTGTACGTATAATGCCTATCATGATTTTCCTCTGTCCATAGGGGGAACCGTGTCCAATGGAGATACAAAAGGGATGCGTGTGTAAAGCGTACAGTCGCTGTAGAGAGATAGGCGTCAAGTATAAAATAAACATACAGGCACGTATATATATATGTGAGCGCGTACGTAATAGAGAGAAATAGAAATACAGGGAATCTATAGATGATACACGGCGAGATAGGAGGTAGGGGAAAGATTTGTAAATTAATAGCACGAGCGCGAGAGGAAATTGACATAGAACTAACTAGCGAGTGTGCTGGAGTGTGCAGCGCGGGATAGACAGAAGAAGCAATAAACGCGAAAGACCGAGACGTATGAAAATGAAACGAGACGGAGAGCTATTCACGCGCACACGTGCATATATATAGATACACAGGGACGCAGAGTAGAGTGGAATAGAGAGATCCGTAGATTAATGGCGGGCAGTGCGCGGGCGAGAGCGAGACGGAGAAAGCGAGCGCGTGATATGCAGAGGGACAGAGAGAGAGAGAGAGAGAGAGGGACGAGACTATTTAGGAAATCCTGCGTCGAGAGTGAATAACACGCTAACGAGGCCTGAACTGGACTAGTCGAGTCTCTCTCTCCCTCTCCCTCCCTCTCTCTCTCTCTCTCTCTCTCTCTCTCTCTCTCTCTCTCTCTCTCTCTCTCTCTCTCTCTCTCTCTCTCTCTCTCTCTCTATCTCTCGCATTCACGTACGATGTGTGTATATGGAACCGGTGGGTGTACACACACGCGAGTGTATATACGCGGGTGATCGAGAGAACTATTGTCCGCGCGCAACTCGATACCGCGTGCGTGCTCGTATATAGGGGCGTAGATCGACGTTTATACATTTGGAATCGAGCTGCTCGGATGGGGGGATGAGCGAGAACCTAGAGTAGTATATACACCTCAGCGCGTTTTTTCTCTTTTTTCTTTTTTTTTTTGATTGCCGAATAACAGTTATACTCTCTCGTGTGATTTTTTTCGCGCGTGCGGGGGGGTGTGCGCGCGTGGAACATGACACGAGATATAGAGAGCAGCGTATGGCACGGATTTAACCGCGGGTGTGAATGTTTTGTTCCCTCTCCAGCAGCGCTTAATTTGACGTGTATATATATATCTACTCTGATTTGAGTCTCACACGGTTCGCCGGTAAATACAAATGAGCGGTTCAATTGATTGTTCAAAGGATGTTTGCGAGAGCTACAGACGGCGGGTGGTTATTACAGTTTTTTTTTTTTGGAGGAGGGAGGAGTACACGACGCGAGAGGTTAAGTGGAGGAAGTGGGCGGGGGCGATCAGCAAGCGATATCGAGAGAGCGAGAGACCGTTTTAACGGTATAAAGACGGGCACGACGAATTTTTCAATTCGAGCACGCGAGATATTCACAAAACGGCCCTTAGCTCGTCTGCTTATAATTTGTGCCGGTGCAATCCACTGTATTTCTGCTAGAGACTCAGATTACATCTCTCTCTCTCTCTCTCCCCCCTCCTTCCCTCGCGTTTTATTTTAGCTAAAAAGCGACGTTGGCGCGGCGGTAATCTTTCAATTAAAGTAACTTCCTCTCTCTTTCGTCTCGGCGCAATTACCCCTCGTCGTGTGCGATTTGAAAAAGCTAAAGGTTAAATAAAACGAGATGTAGCAGCGAGAGCAGCAGAGAGCGGCGGCGGCAACAACTATTCCGGAAATTACAGAGTTTCCCAAACTCGGAGGAGAATCACGCGCTCGGCGTATATACTCCTCGAGTTGCCGCTGCTGCTGCCGCCGCTCTCTGCTCTTTGCGAGGCACTCCCAACACGCCCACGGTGTATACGCCCCATCCGAAAGATGCTTCTTCTCTCGTATAATAGAGATCAGCTTTTGATATCCGCATTCTTGGCTGGGTATAGTGCTCGGCTGCTGTTCTCCTCCGCGAGATTCAGAGACTCGAGATCGGGCTTTTCCTTTGGCAGCAGCTGCTGTTATGTAGCTTCGCGGGGCTGTCTGCAGAGCGCGCCTCGTTTATGCTTCAGTACTAATTAAGCGGTAATGTCGGGACTTTCCTTTATTGCGATTCGGCGGTATTGATAGCGATGCAGTAGCAGCGCGCGCGCCGTGCTCGAGAGAGCTTGTACTTCACTTTGATTGATTTTTTTCTCCTCCTTTGTAGAGGGAAAGTTTGATGTGGTGTTGTATAGCTACGCGGTTATGAAATGGAACGGAGAGCTTGTGTCGATCGTGATTTTGAATAACGAATTCACTTTTCTTTTTTTTTTTCTTTTTTTTTTTAATGCGAATTAACGATTTTTTTGTGTGCTTTAGCGTGTTTTACCGTTAATTAATCGTTGCGTTTGGTGTATGCAGAAGATACCGAGTGGTGAGTTGAAATTTACGCTCCGCTGCACCACGAGAAAAGACAGCCATCCTTTTCGGGTAAAAGTTGTTACACGCAAAATTGGCGCTTCGAATAATAAAAAATTGTCGAATAAAAATCGCATAACTCACCATTGAATGTAAAACGAGATTGTGGAATGGAACATTTTTCGTAATAACCCGGAATTATCAACTTTTCTATTCTCTCAGCTCCTCTTTCTACATAGCAATATGTTCAACATCTCATTCATTCTTGAATGGTGAATCTTATGGAACAAATTAAACCTCTTGCACTTTCGCTGTAGAAAAAAATTATATTCGCGAATTGCGTAATTGCGCGGGAGGAAACGGAGGAAAAAGAAGGAATTGGCTCGTTTTGCACAAATTTCACATAAAAATCCTGCAAAGCAAATGTTAAGCCCCGCGCGGCTCTGCGGCTGCGACGGAGGCGGCGGCGCTGCTGGTGTAAAATTAACGCAGTCGTGCGGCAGAAAATTTTACATAATTACACGAAATTATCAACTGCCCCGCACGTATACTGTCTTTCTCCTCTTTCTCTTTCCGTTACCTACCAATTTTCTCTCTCTTTCTCTCGCTTCTCTCTTTTTACCCTTCACCTACTAATTCCTTCGCTCCTCTCCTTTAGCACCAAGGCTCTCTCTCTCTCTCTCTCTCTCTCGAGCGTCTAGCGAAAAATTGCGCTCTCTGCTATTCGTGCATCTAATATTAATTCGCGCTAGTGAATCATTAAAATTAAAATTGCGCTTTTGCTCAAAAAGTGCGCTGGAACTTTTATATTTGCAATCGCTAATTTCCGTTTCGAGCTCCTTGAGGCCTGCTATTTTAGCATTCTAATTAAATTTCATCTCGTATATATATTTGTCACTAATTTTTTTTTAATAAAACATGTAATTTTATTTATAGTTGAAATTCCATATACTTTTATGTAATTGATAAGTAAATATTATTTTCCAATTACGTATTAATTATTAAAAATACTTTTTCAGTCATTTTCAATCCATTAACATTCGAATATTGTGTTATTCATCGTATTGTGAATTTGTCTGCAGGAAATAACAATAACTGCAAATCGATTTCCCCAGCCGCGTCACGTTAAAATTTCGAAATTCTCCTGAAGCATTGATCGAGTAAAAATAATTTAGCTCGCATTTGGATATTGAAAAAAAATTTTAATTCCGTACCTCGCAAATTACCTTTGTTACTGCATGTCACATAAAAATGTCAGCTAGTGCAATTATTGCTTTATTCACGCCTTGCCTGTCAAACAACTGACACGGTACCAAATTAGCAAAACACATTGCTCCGCTTGCAATTTTCTACAAATATATATTCCAATCAGATTATTTTATTACTGGCTATAATAAAAAAATGCGACCTATAAAAGCTAACATTCAGCAACTATTTCAACATTAGTTGGTGTGAAAATATCGCCTTTTAAACTCTCAACCGAAATAACTACTACAATAAAGCGACTTCCCACTTCAATAACACTGTCAACCACGTCGAGTATCCAAATGAGAAAGAAAACTGCAGTAGCGCTACCGGAGCCGCAGCTCCATAAAATCCCTACGAAATGCCAAACCAAAGAGTCCGCTAAAATCCAGCCCAGCCAGTCGCTCCATAAAAAAAAAGAAACAGCCAAAGGTAACCTATCCCCATCGACCAGGTGCTTCTATCGTCGCATTCCTCGGCGAGTGCGCAATTACCCATTCGCGGGCGCGACGTGTATACGATATATATCCACACGTATGAGAAAGAGAGAGAGGTAGAGAGAGAAAGAGAGAGAGAGAGAGAGAGAGAGAGAGAGAGAGAGACAGACATAGACAGAGACAGAGAAAACCGGCCCTGGCTGCACAGCCGACTACCGGGTAATTTTGCGTACGGTACTATGCAGTATAGCCGTGCGCAGCTCTCCTCGAGTCCGGACGAGAAAAAACCTGCGCCTTTCCCGCGACCCTTAGCTCTTTATACTCGACCTTCCGCGGAAACAACTCTCTTGTGTTGCTCGACCTGTTGTTATCTGTGCGCAGACTCGATAGCTTTGATCTTGTCGTTGGCCTCTTAGTGGAAATGATTTTTCTCGACGTGCTATGAGAAGGAAGGTATATCGATGATGTGGGTTATAAAAGCTCGCAATTCTTTGCGTAATCGCTAATTGTGTAAGTGTAAAAATTGTTACGCAGGTATTTGGGCATTAAGTGGACGTAATGGAAGGTCTTTTTTCCAAGAGCGATTCGAGAAAACGATTAGGTTTATTAAATACGGGGCGAACGTTTGTCTCTAATTTAGTTCCTTTTTTCCGCGTTCGTTAGAGTGCGCGCGAGCGCGATTCTTATGACTCTTTTAGCGTCAATAATGTTTGGGGAGAGAGAGAGAGAGAGCGAGAGAGAGAGAGAGAGAGAGAGAGAGAGAGAGAGAGAGAGAGAGAGAGAGCGAGACTGGAAAATAATAGGGCGAAGTATATGTACTAGCGGACGCGGTATTACGATTATGATGTAGGCTTTTATGAAGCGAAAATGCATACGTTTTAAACAGTCAAATTGATGTATTATTCTCGCTCGCCAACCACACCGACTATATATGCCTATTAGTATAAGAAATTTGCGCTCCTTTTTCGGTCGAGAACGCAGTCTCTGTTTGCCATTATTAACTGGGGCTTTAATGGCCCATAAGTGTAGGCAATTAAGATTGAAATCTTGTACTCAGAAGCTCATTCGTGTGTGATTCTTCCGTTTGAATCTAACGTTCTAAAAACGAAATAGGTTGTTTTTAGATAAACAAATGATAATGAACGCTTTGCACGATGCATTATACTCCCATTTTTATATAGTTTGCACGAGAGAGAGAGAGAGAGAGAGAGAGAGAGAGAGAGAGAGAGAGAGAGAGAGAGAGAGAGAGCAATTTCGCGCAACTAATAGAATTAGTTACCTGTTGTAGAGTATAAAAAAATTGTCATTTCTCTGTTGAATGATTTGGAATCTCGAGACTTATCTCATGGTACAAATTAGACTTCAAGTACAAAGACACAGTCGTTTACAGTCCGTTTATGCAAGTTCCTCTCCGACAGTCACAATCAACGAAATCAAACTCTTTCTAGTGTACTCTACATATTTGCATGCATTATACGAGGCATTATATTATGTAGTTTCAGCTAAAAAAATTAAAGCGATATCCACTTAAAGTTTGCGTGGCATCGGCGTGAAAGCCGCTCTACGTACCTACAATAGCAGAGCAAAAAAAGGTGACCAGATGCTCGGCACAACACCTCTGTCCGGTTTACCATTTCTTACACACACACACACACACACACAGTTGTGGTCTTTCCGGCATATTTCGAAAAAATCCGAGGGTTTCCTTTCTTCTCCCTTACAGGCCTGTTTCCTTTTCCTCTTCTTTTTTTTCTGAATGGTCGAGCGCTCGATCGCTTTTAATAGATTGAAAAGATATTCGTTCTTTCTTCGGTCCCATTCGATCGTTTGGCCATTGCGTTATTGACGTTTTGAATGCCGGCGCGAGGTCGCTTTATTATTGCTGGATTTTCTGGAGCAGTCTGTTTGGCGGTAAATAAAGTGTGGCGGCTACAGCACGGGGAGGGGCAGTCGTTGAAAAGGATCGAACGATGCTTTTGTGTGTATCGCGCGAGGGAGCGTTATATACGTACACACGCCCTGCAGTAGCGACGAGGATTTTCCCTCTTCTCTCTCTCTCTCTCTCTCTCTCTCTCTCTCTCTCTCTCTCTCTCTCTGTCTTCTGTATTCATTTCTGGATTCTTTTGTACAAGATCCTCCGGTTGAATGAACCAAAATCTCTAGCGGCTTTTTTTAATAAATACCAATCCAGGGGCACTAGCAGGGGTGTTGCAAAAGAACTCTGGATAGCGAGGGTGCGTACTGAAACTGGTATAAGATCTTTCCAACTGCAAGGTGCGCACTTTTGGAACTTTCTCCCTGATTGTCGGCGCTATCTTCCATCTTTGCGCAGATTCAAGACGGTGGTCTACCAATACCTCCTCGATTTCGATGCTTAGTTACTCCACGGTGCACATTGGGAAATATCCTACTTATTCTATCCTAATTTTTGTACATTTTATCTGTATTGTATTTGTTTTATATGTTTGACGTGATCGATACCTAAGACTGATTTATATATATACTTATAATGCTTATAATGTCAACGACTGTCATAATGTATATCATACCAAATATTTTTATCTTTTCAAATGTATATATCATATTTTACTATTTTATATGAACATTTTGTATTTTTACTTTATAGTAAAATAAAGAGTTATCTATCTATCTATCGATCTCTCGTTCTCTTTCGAGTGAATGAAGAGATTTGGTTACAGAGTTTTCTCGGTATTGTCCGTAGCGGTAATAATAAAAATCGCCGTTGCTTATTGTGCCTCTTTCTCTTTTTCTTTCTCGTTCTCTCTCTCTCTCTCTCTCTCTCTCTCTCGCTCTCGGCCGCCAAACGTGTGCAAATGAAACGCTCGTCACACGCCGGAATTTCACAATACAGTTGCACTCCTTTTTTATGATAAATTGTGTGTCCTTTTATTTTTCAAGCGGATTCACAAAAGAGTTTCGCGTCTGGTCGCTGCACGACTGACTCCCTTAACAATCAAGTCACGATAAGTTGCGAAAGTACTATGCACAACACTGAATACATATATCTTTTAAAGTTAGTAAATCATGACTGCGGAGGAAGGTATACCGTTTCCTTTTTTTTAAGGAACCTTGCAACCAGATATTTCTCAACTGTTGGGAAATCGAGATTCGGGTTAAGCCGCTATATTATTTTTGCAAGTGCATCAATTTGCACATCTGGTCGCAATATAAGAATCGCCTTCTCATCTCTAACTATTTACAAGTTTGTCGTTAACTGTAATCGCTAGTTTACCTCTGGCATAAAAGAAATGTTTCGTCAACCCTCGTGTCGTTTCCTCGAATTTCGGTATTATAAAAAAGAAACACAAAAAAATCAGTCTGCAGATGCGTAATATTCATCTCTAGTCAACGGACTAAAACATAAATACTCGCGCGCCTTATTTCTCTGCTAGAACATTTAACGGCATATCAGCCAGATTGCAGCTTGATTTTCATGATATCTTTACGATCTGGCTGTACATCGAGTACGACCGAATTCCACACCTAGAAACAAACAGCTACGAGGAGCACTACCTAGACTTCATCATCGGCGACCTTATAATACACCTAGACATCGAGTACGACCGAATTCCACACCTAGACGTAGATTCTGGCTAAAGATTAGCTAACAGATCTAGCTAAAAGTTAGTCTACCAACCAGCTCGACTCGTTAATTTTCTAGCAGGGTTACTTTCCAATCTATCTAAAAGGAAGCGCGACACAACGCTACTAGGACCATTTTCATCGCTCTTTTTTTCTGCAAGAAACATATAAGAAAAAACACGAACACATAGTCTAAATCGAGTCTCTCCGACGCAAAGAAGTATAGTATACACAGCATCCAGGCAGGGGTACCACAGTGGATCAAAGCTTTCTACTCGTCCCCATCTTCCAACATCTACCCCTCACACTCTCGCACACCAAGACTAAGCTCGATCGATTTCGCAGCGATCCTGTCGTCGCGCAACTGCGTTCATGCACCGCCGCCGCCGCTGGGGCCCCTGCCCTCCTAGTAAAATTTATCCGTCGTATACGTATATCTCACGCACGCACGCACGCACGCACGCACGCACGCACACACACACACAGAGAGAGAGAGAGAGAGAGAGAGAGTCACAGAGAAATGGAAAGCCGCAGGGCTCTTTTCCCCTATACCCTCGAGGGATTTTGCGCAAGCGGAGGGTTATACTGCTAACTCTCGTTCTTAAACGAGGTACAGAGAAAAAGGATCAAGGATACGACTCGTATATACTATTGCTATTGCGAGGGGGAGTTGCATCCTATAGACGACGGCGACGACGATATCCTACTTCGACTGGACCTCGATATGTACTTTTTCTCCTCCCCCCCCCCGCCTCTCTCTCACTCTCGCGTTGGACGAGAGCGAACGTACGTACGGGGAATTTTTGATTCCCCTTTCTCTCCTTTACTTTTTTTTGTGAGGCTGCTGCTGCTGCTATTATGATGGATTTGGCTGGTGCAGGGGTTTGCTCGTACGTGGAGATGAAAGGGAATCTGGTCGTACTCGTATATAGAAACGACTGGATTTTGGCGATGAAATTTCGGTAAATTGCTACTGAAACTCTCAAGATTTTTTTCATATCGCTTTATATATAGGCTTAGGATTAAAATTACGTGTAAAAAATGCAATATTAAACATTATTTGAACGTAATATTTATAGTTGATGCGTACAAATTTACATCTAAATCTGCGACGAAGCCCTAACTAACTAACCTAATGGCATAACTTCATTATTGCGCGACGTATTGTAATTTGTCGTAGAACTGCTAGAGCTGGCGTCGAGAAACGCCGCCGCCATTGAGTTGTGCTGTTGTGTGTAGAGTATTGATTGTTCCCAAGTCGTAGACGTTCCGTCGAGTTAATCCTAAGATACTTAGGAATTGCTACATCCCGGGCATATTCCTTCCTCTCGAATCCACTTATCCTTCTTAGGACCTCACTTCTGACCCGCTTTGATTTCAACAACTATGATTTCAGTTTGCTCTCTCTCTCTCCCTCTTTCTCTCTCTACCGTCTCTCGAGCTGAGAATAAGCGCTAATACCAGTCGACGAACCATCGCTTTATTTTCCATAATATGCATTATTAAACTATATAATTTCACGTAAATAGCATATGCACTTGTTTTTAACGCAGTCCCTATTCTTTCTGTTACAGGTAAGTCGCTGACCTCTTTCTTTTAACTTACAGCCTAAAAGTTACAGTGTATACGTATCGTTTGGTAAGATTTATAATATCGATTCTAACAATACAGTTCCAATTATTCACACACTCCCCCAACGCACATAAGTAAATGGCGAAAAAACGATAATAATCCATTGCTAGAGGAAAAAAAGGAGAAATCATCTCGTAACATTAGATGTAGAGGGGGGGCCTAAGCTAAGCCCGGCACGTACGCACACCCTGTCAAAATAATGCTTGGGCGCATGATGGCTGCAGGGCTTCAGCGCTTATCGACGCCTTCTTATCTGCGAATTGCCTGCAATATGTCCTCGCCGGTACGGCGCGCGCGCGTCTGTGTACGTCTCTATATGGGAAAGATACGCGCGGTCTATCGATATTTTTCATACTTGTAATCCGCCTGCGTTTATGGACGAGCAACCCTTGTAGGCTTTTGTGTGTACGGGGCGGTTGGTTTTGTGATGTGTAGGGGTACAAGGATTGTGTGTATGGCGAATTCTTTGCTACGTGGCTGTGATGGCCTGATGGGGTGCGAAGGAAACGCGTTGGCCGAAAGGTTTAGAGCTTGTAAACTTGCTGTTCGTGTATGATGGGGTTTGCGTATGAAAGTGTCTATAGGTGAATATGACGATATATAGGAATCCTTCCGAATTTCTTTATTATGATGTTTTCTAATTTTCAAGGAGATTCTCAGGCTGTTGTTACAGAGAGAGAATAATACTTACCTTGAAAAACTTTTATTTGCAAATACTACGGGCGCTTAGCGATAAATTTTAACATAATTTATATACTGCATAACCTCGATCAATATTTTCAGAGATCATTTCGCTATATATAATTTATTACAATCCCCGAGTTTTTATTCGTAAATCTTGCGAAAAAACTTTTTCGAAAACCTCTTCGCTGCACAAGTCTCTTTCTCAGCAAACAGAAACAGTAACTCAAATGCAAATCTCCGAAACATATTTTTACCCCACGGCCTTGACTTGCCGTAGTTTCTCGCATTGGTGTACATATACATATAACATCCTTTGGAGGGCGGTGCTAATAACAGCAGCAGGAGCAGCAGTGCAGATTAAAGATGAGAGCTTAAGAGAGCGACTGAC
Source organism: Megastigmus stigmatizans (assembly GCA_900490015.1). Classification (NCBI taxonomy): domain Eukaryota; kingdom Metazoa; phylum Arthropoda; class Insecta; order Hymenoptera; family Megastigmidae; genus Megastigmus; species Megastigmus stigmatizans. The sequence continues at coordinate 15,978 of UELV01064198.1, forward strand.
ACGAGACGGGCGGCATCGATACTCCCTCGGTCCTCACACACACACTCACCCTACACGTCTATACAGATATGAGTAATGAATCTGAGGGAAATGGGACGACGATAAATCATGGGCGACTCGCTTTTACGAGTATTGCCCCGTTGTTTATTGGCCTTTACGAATTGGCGGTTCCCTTCTTGCCTTTCTTTCTCCTCTTTGTCTCTGTCTCTCTATACCTTGCATCTCTCTCTCTCTCTCTCTCTCTCTCTCTCTCTCGATATATATATAATTCTGTTCTTCGGGGGCCACTCGACGCTATTGTGCCCGCGACAGGCTATTAACGCACCTGAGAGCAGCCCTCGACGTTTAGGGAAATTCTGTGCCAGCGCGAAAGCGTTTAGGGACCTCCTATGGACAGTCTCATTTCTTGTTGTGAGCTTCGGCGAGAGCAGATGCGGCCGACGCGGGGCATGGTTTTTGGCTCTGAGGATATCAGTGAATAATATTGAATGGGTAATTATATTGATTACGATGGGATAATGATTTTTTTCTCCTACGGGTGGTAGACTGAATTTTTCATGATGATTTGAATATGCAGGCGTGTATATTTGATAAATCTGAAAGATGCATTTATCGGCTATTTTTGATGAATGAGGTGTTTGTATACAAAAATATACGAATGAAAATGTTGAATGTCAATTATTGAGCGCATTGGGAGTATGGAGAGTTTTTTCGTTGGTTTGAAAGCTTTCTGGAATTGAATGCTTAGTTGATCATGATTTGACCGTAGATAGAGTTTAGCTTTAAAGCCATTCTGTTATTATTAATTATTTGTGGGATACATTTTCACATTCTTGGAAAAGGAGATTAAGATACTTTTATTTATATCGTACAAATCTGTAATTTTTTGATTTTAAACTGTATCATTTAATGGATAAATAAAAAAGATAATGATAGCTTTTAATGGTATAACATCTTTTAGTCTCTTTTTTTACGATTTTTATATAGACCTTTGATGATTTATCTATGAATTACTTTATTTTAGCTTATGATGAGACAAACTCGTTACATATAAGAAATACTATATTTTTATTTATTTTATTATAATTATATTTAACGGGGATTGTCCTATATACAAATACACTTATCTAATGGCACACGATAAGAAAGGTGATTTCTATTCGCATAGAAATTTCAAGCACACTGCTCTAGACGCCAATATTGCTTCTAGCATTTCTGTCTCTCTAATAATATAAAAAGAAAAAACGCAAACAAATTTTGCCCATTAATAAACATTGAAAGTCTCTCATCTCCTCGTCGGCAAACATCTCGCCTCAGAAGCACGCAAAACTGGGAATATCAGTGCCGTGGTAAACAGCAACAATCGCTTAGCGCGTGCGCGCAAACTCTCTCTCTCTCTCTCTCTCTCTCCAGCTCACCCTCGTCGATTAATTAACGCAGTTGCAGAAGAGAAGAGGCGAGCAGCTCATGCTTTGCAGCTCGCTTAGCTTCGTACCACCACTATGACTGCCTCTCGGCGCGTGTATGTGTGTGTCTCTATGTGTGTGTGTGTGTGTGTGTGTGCACTACTCCCCCGCGCCTTCGTCGTCACACCGAAACTAAAACTAAAACTGTATACTCGACTTCTCGCCTTCTCTCTTCGTATTTTCTCTCTCTCTCTCTCTCCAGCACCACGCGTATACCATCCGACGCGGTCGTTATTTAAATTTACCGTCTGTGAGAAGAAGAAGAAGAAGAAGCGGAGGAGGGCCAGAGAGAGAGAGAGAGAGACAGAGAGAGAGATGGAGAACGAAACTCGCAATATTGCCGAGCGCAGAGTAGCAGCTCGTTGTCGTCGTATGTTTTTGCGTATAGACCGCCCCGACGAAAAGAGCAACTCTTCTTAGCGCTTATGCTCGCGCGAGAGCGAGGGAATATTTACGATTGACTCGCCATTTCTCTGTTTCTCTCTCTCTCTCTCTCTCTCTTTCTCTCTCTATGCAAGAAGGGGTTCATTTAGGAATTTACCGAGGCATCCACGCACGCAGTTTCGACGTTGCGAAACGCGTTTGCAGGAGAGGCAAAAAATGAGTGCGGGCTTGTGAGAGAGAGTGAACGAGAGTAGAGAGAGAAAAGGGAGTACGCGCGCCTTTGTTATTATTTATTAATGCCGTGCAGCTGTGTATGACACTTGCCCGGGTGAACATTCGCTTGTTGCACTTTATTGTTGCGCGCCTCTGTATACAAGATTGCCGTTTTCTGCATTGCAGAGCTAACTTACTGGATTTTGCTGGCCTCGTTATATAATACGAGTGCATGATTGAGATACTGCAGACGGAATTAATAAGGACTAAATGTTTTACTTTGCGACTTTTTTTACTTATAGATTTATCACACTTGCTTTTTGACTATAACTACTAATAACGTTTTTTATTGAGTTTGCTAAAGCGTGAAAGTTTTGCAGAATCGAAAAAAGAGGGAGAGCGTGTCTCGAACACTCGATAAAAAGTGCACTTGGTTATGCGATTGAGTTTTTGTGTGGGTCGTTCGGATCTATAAATTTGTATTATTTTCTTTCGATAACATACACAAAAACTATAAGATTTTTTCCGAGCCCTCCGAGGAACTTTCTCGAAGGAAGAAAGTAAATCATCGCATCGCGTCGTCGATTCATCGCAAACGAATGCAATTAGTACGTGAAATTCGTGGTCGTGCGCGGCTCTAAAATATTTTCACGTGGTGCTCTGCGTCGATGATAAACACAGGTTTGGGCAGAAATGAGCGCGGATAATTAGTTCAGCGGTAACTCGTGACTTGTTCTCTTTCCCAAAACGAAAGAGAGATAATCTCGACCGCAATTGATCTTATCGCGAGTTTTGAGAGTGAAAAGGAGACGCTCGTATATCGTGGATCAAGGCTGTAAATTCAATATGCATAGATATAAGTGCGACTAATTAGAGAGGGAGAGAGAGGGCGACGCTCGGCTACGGGGCGGGAAGTATACAATACGTAGGAGCGATGAATGGGGAAGAACGGGACGGGAAAAATCTTATTAGTCGCCAGTTTCTGCCTTCTGCCTTCTCGCCCGAATACATATTCTCTTCCTTACGGCTTCGATGTACATAAGGAACTTTCGCTGCGAGCTGCAGAGAGAGAGAGAGAGAGAGAGAGAGAGAGAGAGAGAGCCGAGGCGAACTACACGATAACGCACTCGTTTATACCGTCCCCGATCTCCTCGGATTCTTTTTTCCTTCCTTCCTTCGGAGAAGATCTCTTTAAAATCCCAGCGCGCGCGCGAGCCTCTTTTGTGCAGCCGTGTAGTCGAAGGGGCGAAAAAAGTGTCCGAAGACGACGAGGGTGCGAATCCGGCCCGAGGCAGGGGATGATGTGTCATTTTTTAGCGGAGAGCGACTTCGAGTGGATTGTAATGGGTTTTCGAATGCCTTGGACACGAAGTGAGGGTCGAACGATGGGATTTGTTTTGTTGGCTCGAGGAGAGACGCGAGTGATGTCAGTCTATCTCTCACACTCTCTTTAAGAGCGGCAGTGTGTACTGACACTTTCTGATGTTTTTCTTTTGCGCGAGCGGCGGCGGCAACGGAGGTCGCCTTCTTTTGACTCGCTGCTTTTAGCTTGGATGAGGAATTCGGACGGTACTATAATGAACGGCTGCCAGTAAGAGAGCAAAAGTGCGCTAACTGAAAGCTACTTTTGAGAAACTTTTATATCATAGGATTTTGAAACTATTCAAATCGATGCTCTATATATATATATGTTCATTTTGACAAAGTACTACCGTGGAATCGCAAAACTTTTCGGTGACTTTACATTCATGGAACTAGCTCTTGAACGACTTTGCCGAAAAAAATCGTGCGTCTCCGACGTCAATTATTTTTCAATTCCAAGTCCAGGATTTTCTTTCCCGAGTTTCTTACGCGCGCACGAATTGACTTTCTCTCGCTCACACCATCGTCGTCGGCGGAAAAAAAATCGATTTTCATCAACTTAATTATGGATTGATTTGCCACCTTATGAGGTCATTAAGCGAACTGCAATGAATATTTATGAGCTCTCCTGTATATTATACGCGTGTCTCCCGGTATTGATTTATTTATCCGCTGGCATAAGGAGGGAGCGAGTCGCCATTCTTATTCCGTTTATTAGCTCGGATTTCGCGGTCTACGCGCCGATGTAATTATACGGCTCACCCTCGCTCTTCTTCTACACAGACAGGATCGAATCGGATATATATATATTATGAAACGTATATTACGCGATTCTTGTGAAAGAATGATTAGCGTTTGCGGTGTGGCGAAACTTATTATTCTTCATTCGACGACGAAAGATTCATTAGGTATAATATATACAGGCGCTATGGTAAAGTGCGTTTTTAATAATGTTTCACACCCCCTTTCTTTTACCGGAATTAATTATTTCTGTCGGTCCTTTGTCAACAGTGCTTACACAACGCACAGAGCCGTTTATTTTCCAGTCCAACACAGCGCGACCGAGACGAAGATTTATGTAACCCTCGAAAAAAGCATCAGGTATATTTTAAAAAAAAAGAAAGACAAACTCGCAGTGCTTTTTCTTTTTGAAAAGGAAACTCGCGCTACGTATATCCGCCTCGCTCACTCGAGCTCACGTATATCCGCTGTCCGTTCCTCGCGAGAGTCTTTATATTTATTTTGATATCGTCGAGTCGCAATTCTGTCGCCTCTTTCTCGTCTTTTGCTTGTCGTCTTGACGGGAAACTACACTTAATTGGCGCGATATTATTCACGTACACGAATCTGAGCTTTCACTCAAATCATTCACAACACGCACAGCTTCTCTCTCCTGTACCACATAAGCTTTTACCCCAATTCATCATACTGATTTGTTTGTGCCGCGCGTATAGCATTAATTCCAAGATAGAAAATGTCATTGCGACCCATTGTTTATTACTTCGATGCGCTTAAAGTTTGCGTGTATGCAGTGTAATCGGATTTGAGAACGCTATAGAATTATGGGGCTAAGCAGAGAGGATGTAAATAAAGAATAATGAGTGTATTTGTTGTTGACATTAGCTGCGACTTGGGAATCCGAGAGGTCCCCGCGGTACTCAAACTGGAGAGAGAGCAGTACATTAACTACATCCACGTACGGTAACTTAATATTTAAGTTACTTCTATATACAGTGTACAGTGTATAACATTATTTAAAGTTAATGCGCCGCAGAAGTACCATTGGGACTATCTGGATTCAAAGGGCTTAAAGCTCAAAGAGGATAAATAAATCATGGGAAAAAGCTCGTTCTTGACGTAGAAGCTTAACAATTCGGGCCTTCATTTGCCAACACTCTTGGTTTTTACGTTGCGGAATTACAAAAAGTGTCTCCTTGAAAAAAAGCTATAGAAATTTCAATTCAAAAATATAATTTTCGCACCAGTTGTCTTTTAATCCAGTTTGTATGCCACTATCTAAACGACTTGTTTTTCTCTCGCAGCGCTACGTATAATACATGTCGCCGACAAAAGCGCAACGATGATGAAACGACGATCAAATCTTGTTTGACCGGCATTAATTTATTTAGCTCCATTAAGCGACTTCTTCTCCCATCTCTGCGCGAAGAAAAAAGACGAATACAAGGAGTCGAAAAAGGGTAAGCTCCTCGTACGCTCCGATGCATCCTTCAGAACTTATCTGCCGCTCGATGGACTCACGAATGTCCGCGTTGACAGGCGAGAGACAGAGGGAGAGAGAGAGAGAGGGGGGGGGGAGATAGATAGATAGATATGTATTTATTTGCAAATTGCTTACAAAAATGGTAAAATATTGATTATACAATTAAATCGGATAAAATGAAATAAAATATTGCACACTTATTTGTCGGTAATATCACAGTCGCTATTACAAAGTCTTAAATACTAGTGAATTATCACAGTAGGTCAGTCTTATTATTAATAGTAATATCACAGTGTGCAGAATGTACAAAACATTTTGCTCAAAGCAAATAAAATTAAAATATAAAAAAAAAGTCTTAATATCCATCAGTCAAGGAGCTAAAATTAAGCACATTCACACCACAAAAATATTATTCTCTCCTCTCACCCATCCCTTAAATACACTCATACCAATAAAAGAAAGGTGTATATGGGACGTTACATAATAAATTAACACGCAGAAATGTTAATCGAGTTCGAAGAGGTACTCCTTAACTGCGTTCTTAAACCTACTGAGGGAAGGAAGATTCCTAACCTTAGCAGGTAATGAATTCTAAAAATGCACACCTTGAACTTGGAAAGATCGCTTTCCAGTCTCAGTGTGCACCAGGGGAGGTGAAAGTTCTTTTGTCACCCCCCTCGTCGGACCCCTGGGTACATATCTAGAGAAGAGATACTGTAGATAGTCCGGGAGATGCATGCGCATGATTTTGTACAAAAGTACCGCCACGAAGTATTGCCTCCTTGTATCAGTACGCAGCCAACCCAGAGCCCTCCGATGAGGGGTGACGTGATCATCCCTCCTAAGACCCAACACGTAACGACACATGAGTTCTGTAACACCTGCAGTTGATTCCGTATTTCCTGAGAAGCATCCATCAATACTACCGAACAGTAGTCTAGGTGAGGGAACAACAGCGCCTCGGCAAGCCTCCTGCGCAACACCTCGGTGGTATACTTCCGGAAAAAGTGAAGACTATAATATATGGGATTAAATTTTTCGTATGAGCATCTACATGGGGTTTCCATGAGAGCTTGGAATCAAATATCACCCCGAGGCTACTGGCAGAGTCGGAGAAGGGAATGCCAATACCATCCCCCAAGTCAATGCGGGTGTGGACCTCGAACTGAAAATCAATTACGAATTTATTGCACCCAAATAAAATTGCCTTAGTTTTGCCCGCGTTGAGTTTGAGGGAGGCACTAACCGGCCACTCTGACACCGCCCTGGCGACAAGCTGGAGCCGTGCTATGCCCTCCTCCAGACTACCACGGGGAACTTGGATATAAATTTGCAGATCGTCTACATAAAGTAAGTGCTGGATGCCGCCAGTATCTAACACGTCGTGTACGTCATTAATGTAGAGGCAGAAAAGGAGGGGTCCCAAGACTGAACCCTGTGGGACTCCTAAATTAGTGGCTAACTACGAAGACTCGCCACATAAAGTGGTAAAAACTGCCTGCTGTCTATTAGAAAAATAGGAGTTTATCCACACAAGTGCAGCCCTGGAGAACCCCGTAGACCGTAGTTTATCGAGCAGACGCGATGGCAGTATGGTGTCAAAAGCCTTACTGAAGTTGAAGAGAAGCAGTAAAGTTACCATTTTTTGTCAATACCCTTCCGTATGTCTTCTGTCAGCTTCAGTAGTGCAGTCTGTGTAGAGTGAAACGGTCTAAATCCGGTCTGGCAAGGGTCAAGTATGCGAGCGACTGCAAGATGCTCCTGCAGCTGCTCGTAGGCTATCCTCTTCAGCACCTTTGAAAGAAAGCATAAAATCGTGATTGGGCGAAAATCCATGGGAGAAGAAGGTGTTTTACACTTTAAGCGGGATAACCTGTGCCTTCTTCCAAAGGGCCGGAAAGATGCCTCTAGAGAAAGAAGAGTTAAACAGTTTGACAATTAGATTTCCAATTACTGGAAGTGCCTTTACAATAACACTTTGCGGAATGCCGTCTATCCCTCGTGCCTGTGATGAAAAGTGCGAGATAGCGAGAATCACATCATTTAAATTTATATTTTTGAAGTGAAAACCTTCATTCGCAGCTTGGGAAATTATTTTCTCGCATTTTGCACTATCATCCCGAGGAGATATAGACACTCCAGCAAAATGATTGTTGAGCTCGTCCAAAGAAAAGCCATTGAGCTCCTCTTTACGTCCGGGCAGAAGCCCCAGGCTCCTCAGCTCTTTCCAGACATTGCCACTAACAAGAGCATCAAACAGTCTAGTATGGTAGTAAGACGTCCTTGAAGTCTCAGTACGTTCGTCAGTCTGCCTTCTGAGCGCATTGAAAGTCTCGAGAAGCGACGTGTCCCTTGTACGTTTGTACCGATAGTACAGTGCGTCGCGTTTTCTGTATAACTGAGCCAACCCTGCATCAATCCACGGCAATCTGCCCTTTTTCGGAACAAATGATTTAATCGGGGCTAAAGTATCAATCGTCGCCGTGAGATTGCTGCAGAGGCAGTCCAGCGCCAGTTCCGTGTTGACGACCGCAGCATCAAACGCCGATCAGTCACAGTTGTAAAGTTGAGCAGCAAGTAAATCAGGACAAATATTTTTAAAATCTCTGTATTCAGAAGAATTTACAGGGAAATCTTTATTGCAGTAAGCAATTGTAACATCAACGATGTTATGCTTGCTATGAAAAGGTGCCGGGATACTGCGGCCGTCAATGACGTCGTCGTTGTCATCCGTTAGTATGACGTCAATCCAAGTGTTCGACGTGGGCGTAAAATGCGTGGGACTGTGCTGGACCAGTTGCAGAGATAGTTCAGCAGTAAGTTTGCGCACAAACTTTACATCATCACCATCACAGAGCAAATCAGCATTCAGATTACCCATAATAATTTTATGACTGTAGTCAAAAGAAAAGGTTCGCAGTTTATCTAAAAAATCAGAGTACTTTGTGAAGAGAGAGAGAGAGACAACGAGCCACTTGTCCTTTCCGTCATTCCCTCCTCCTCCTCCTCCAAAGCAAGAGAGAGAGAGAGGAAAAATTAATTAGAATATCTGGCGCTTAATCTCGGGGACTTTTATCTCTCCCGGGATGTAGTAGGGCGGACGTAATGAATTCCTAATTTACCGTGGCGATTAGACGCGCTTGCGAGAGAGAGGGATACCACGAGAGGCGGGAGGATTTCGAAAAACGAGAAAAGCCGAATTGTCGTCTTCTCTGGATGAGGACGCAACGACTCTCTACCCCTCGCTAAGGGAAATACGAATAGGGAGCTGCTGCTGCGGGGGAAAGAGAAGCATATCAGTCTTTCAAACGACTCGGGTGGTCCTTGTTGTTGCGGGTGTAAGCGATTTCTCATGCGCGACCGTTTTTCAGCTTGTATAATTATTTGTTACGCTTATCCTTTTTCTTTTTTAATTACCGTTGGAATTATGCGTTTCATTTAAGATGGAATGGCTTATATACGATATAGAGATTTTCGACACCTATAATATATAGCCTCAGTATATATTTAGAAGGATTCGTTGCATCGAGGGCTCTCTCATGACGTGCTGAAATATATTATACAAATATTTCAATACTGCACGAATCGTGACTTTGTTACACCTCTCAAATCGGATGAAACTCAAATTTCAACATCTGGATCAAGTGCATCATGTCGCGCGCGAGCTCAACTATTTATCCAGAAGGAGCAAGTGAAAAGTGAAAGACTCAAAGCAAGAGCCACGAAAGGCATAAGGTTAAATAACGACCCGCAGCAGCAGCAGCAGCAGCAGCAACAGCGAGCAAAATCCAGCGGAACCATAATTCAATCGTCGCATGCACAACCACAACATCAGCAGCAGCATAACACTCGCGTTCGCGGCGCAGGAGGAAAATTGTCACGCAGCGCAACATCGGCTTGTTTCCAGCCCTCGACAAATAACTCTTGTGCGGCGCAACACTGCAGCGCAGCGGTCTGCGACAAAGGAGCTCCGCGCGTGGATAGTGTAAAACGGCCTGGTGTAGGTATACGCAGTATAGTAGAAAAACCTGGCCTCTTGAAACATCGGAGAGCGCGAGTTTGCCCGACGTGACACGCGCGCTTGCAAGTGAGCCGGGCCTTATGTACCTCGGTCCCACGGATACCCTGCAGACCAGAAACAGAGGAGAGAGAGATAGAGAGAGAGATAGAGAGAGAGAGAGAGGGAGAGAGAGAGAGAGAGAGAGAGTCCCCCTATTCGTCTCTGTCAGTGTTTAAATGGCTCTAGAAACCTTCTCTCCCTCGCTCTTTCGCGGTGATGTCTCGCGTTCTCTCCTCGCTCGTAGAATTACTCTGTGTGTTAAGCCGTTGTTCTGGGTATATGTGCTATTGTAAGTGCATGGGGTCGCTTTCGAGGATTGATGTTGGCAAAAGTAATTCGCCTCACTGATGCAAACTGCAGCGCATTTTTTGCATTCTACTGTGGACAATGAAAAGTGTAGGAATCAATCCAAGGCGCGATCTTTATCCTATATGATAATTGCTCTTGAATGAATGATGCATACAAGTGTCGCTGCGTTCTTTCATTGAATTATATCGCAAGTACCAATTTTCCAGCCTAAGACTTCCAGTGAGCAAGAATTTATGGCGCACAGAGAACATTTTTTCTGCATATATTAGAACCTAAAGGTTGAGAACCCAAAATTTTTTCTGTGTTATATGCACTAAAGATCATTAACCGAAGTAGCAAAAACCTCGCATGTTCTCTTCTCATTGACTCGCTTCTCTCTTCTCCGTACACAGAATTCTTGGTTCTATCTGTCGAGATCAGTCGGGCATGGCCGAGAATAAAGAGTCGAGTGTTTCCTTAAACCTCTATATATGTGTGTGTACTCATTGTTAAGGATAAAGAAATAGCGTTTTTTTTTATCTCGGCGTAGCCCAAGAACTTTTTTATCTGGTATTTTTTACAGCCGTTGGAAGAAGAATAAACTGTGTTTTGTTCGTGTAGAGAAGGAGTGTGAAGGGCTTTTTACGTCTACGTGTATGTATAACGTGTGTGTGCGTGTGTGTATACCGAGAATTATAAATGAATGCGCGCGCGCGGGCTTACGGCACTGAATTGTAAAAGTGGTGTACCTGTAATCATTGTTCCCGTATACGGTCTTGTATTAATTTTATGTTTCAATCTTCGGCTTTAAGTATCGCTTATTGTGCGCGCGCGTTTCACTTGCTTATTAATGTTTGTGCAATGGATAACCTCCTCGTTCTCTCTCCCTCCATGACGGTTTTTTTCTCTCGCAAACGATTTTCAGGCCAAGTAGCGCGATTTTTTTTTTAGAAATGTGCAATTTGTGGAGCTATGTGGAACTATGTGGAGTTAATTGAAAGCCCTTTTTGTATATTCGAGAAAAAGTTACGATTTCGTGTGTATCCATGGCATATGCGAGAACCACCCTTTATTAAACGCTATGAGGAAAGTATTGTGGCGGAGAAAAAAGACCTGGAAGGAGCACCATGCGCGCTCACCTATATATTTCGCAATTTCAAATAAATTTACGGAGCGAGAATTATTCGCATGGAAAAAATGTCATCGTCAAACAAAGCGCAATACAGCAGCAGCGCGTAATTAAAAAACATTTTGTAAACCTCTACGTCGACGTGTCGAAAGTTTACCCCCAATCCCCTCCCACCCCTCCACTGACTTTATTTATTTTTTAATCGCACGTCGAGCGGCAGGAGTAGCAGCCGCAGCGTGTATTAAGAACCTTTCAATTTAATGAAAAATCCCCGCAGTAAGTCAAACAGAGAGCAATTTCATCGCGCTTGCAACCTCATTTCCAACAACCCCCTTTCGCCACTCCTTCCATCTCTCCGTCGACTAAACAAACCACTTGTTAACCTCTAGCACCTGTTTGCTTGACGTTCGACAATTTATTTTTTTTTCCCTGCAATCCCAGAAGAGGAAAAGAAACAGAGTCACAGATTGGGTATAAAGGGTTGGTTATAATGTGCATTGACGAGAGGATCGGGTGCCCGGCGATAAAATGAAGATTTTTGGTAAAAAATGTGTAGAGCTTTATGGAAATATGGTGTAATAAATGTTTAGTATGAGAATATTGAGGATTCTTAGCGAAGTTGCAGTTAAGAGTGTCTCAAAGTTTTCTAATTGATATGGCGAGATGTACTTGAATTTCATTAAATTTGATGCCATATCATTTTTGGGGCTCGTTAGAATAAAATGTCTTAAAACATTAAAATCTTATACATCATCTTTTCCCACGATTTCTCTAAGATTGGAATCTATAAAATTCAGGGACCACAAAGTCAGTCCAACAGTTTTAATTTTGAAATTGTCTTTAACGAGCGATTGGATTTCAATCACCTTATTCTCAAGTCCACAATTTGGATTCCCAGTGCGGTAGTTTAAAGACACTTTGTGTGTGTATCGATTTTTCGGCACCCGCTCATGGCAAAACTTAACATCGGTACATCGCTGACGTTGTGAGAGAATAAAAGAGAGAGAGAGAGAGAGAGAGAGAGAGAGAGAGAGAGAGAGAGAGAAAAGAAACTTGCTGAATACCGTTAGAGTTACGCGCTATATATACACACTGCTCAAACTCTTAACGATTGTTTAACTCGTTAAAAATCCATTACAGCACCCGCAAGATTCTCTACCCTGGCCTTTACACGTCGGGTTAATCCAAACTTCTACCACTACCCACCTACATAGACACACACACACGCGCACACACGCACACCACACACACACACACAAAGTCTCAGCGCAGCGTCGTTCGTTATCCGGGAAATTGCTGTTTTAAAGGGCAGTTCTTTAGCCAAACTATACGCACTCTAGCGATTTTCGCGCCGCGCTTAGATGCAGCATAAGCATAATTCAGCAGCGCCAGCCTAGTGTGTGGGAGGATGAAGGGATGGAATGGAGCAATTTAAATTCCGCTCAACTTCGGTCCGCCGAAAAATCAGATAATCGCCGCTCGGGGAGAAGTAGGAAGTAAGAAGAAAAAGAAGAAGTGGTGGAAGAGGATGAGCGTATATAGCTACGGTCAGACTAACTTTCGAGCTAAAGAGGACAGGACGAGCGCCCAGCCAGCCAGCGAACGTTATTCTGCAGGATGTATTAGGGGGTATATAGTCCCGGCTGAAACTTAGCGTCGGGGATGGTTTGTTTTATGCTACAAATTGGAAAGATTGGGATCAGTTTGGTTTTTGTGAGTCGCCTGTTGGATGAAGAGAATTAAGGACGCTATGGTTGCGGAGAAGTGAATCTAGCGTGAGTTTGTAGAGTCAATCATTTTCTACTATCGGTGGAAAACTAGAGACTTTTAATTGCTTTAGAAAAGTTATTTGATTATTGTGCTGTAGAGTTTTTCAATACAGAAAACTTTGATTTACAATGATCCATCCATATATGCACTTTTATTCGAGTTTGATCTTTAGCATAAACGATTTTTGCTCACACTGTACATCTAATGTATTCTTAAAACAGGAAGGGTAAAAGACTTCTTAGGCGATTTCTCGTGAAGATAATATTTTTCCTTTATAGTGGCGCTATACTTGCTCGCCTCTTTTATACTGATTTGCAAACTCTCCGCGAGCATTGAAAGGCGAAAATATTTTTTCAAGGATTTACTCGCAGAAATTTCTCCACCTCTCCAACTGTTTTCACTAAGAACGCGATAGAAATGTTTTAAAGACTGGAAATGCTTTTTTGCCTCTGCTCCTTTATATCCAGCTTTATACTTGTTATTGTTTGAATGCGCTTTAAGAATTCAACGTGACAGTAATAATAACAATAATAATAATACAATTCTATGATGAATGTATCAATCTGAATTTTAAGCAGTATTAAATTAATCATCCAATCCCTGGTTTTATATACACATACTTCATTGTAAAGCACTACAGTTCAGTTTATACATTCACAAATTACAAGCAAAATTTATGCAGATATACCAGTGAATCATAAAGCCTCCTATTGTCACGTCCTGCATCTTAACGTTCCCTAATTTTAATCGTAACCCTAAAATCTGCCTCTCGCACTCAACTTTTACTCAGCCCATTCAGCAACCCTCCCATAACTCTCTCATTTCACAATAACAGCCAATCTTAACGTATAACTCATAACGCACGCGTCAGCAGCAAGACTATATATAGAGAGACCTGATGATCAATGCCCCGAGACTAAAAACGACACCATTCAGTCACGCGCAAGTGCCCGATTGCGATATCGCGGCAGAGCATCCCATTACCCTTCCTTCCTCTCTACCCCTACCCCCACCGTCAAACACCTCCTTCATCTCCCCTGATGATGCTGCTACTACTGCTGCTGCTGCTACTGTTGCTGCTGCTGATGCTACTGCTATTGCTGTTGTCTGCATCTTTCGCTATACAATGCAGTATACGCCCCAGGAAGGTCTTCTTTATCTCCCGTTCCGGAGCACGTCGTGCAATTTCTCGACTACCTCTCCACCTCTCTCACTCTCTCTACTCCCCCTCATATTCTTTAAGCCTCGACGTCGTATAACTTTGGCGAAAACGAGCCTCGACCAGTTTTCACGCCTTCCTTACTC